>JAAGAY010138410.1:14050-30596 GCA_011801015.1 Ardeotis arabs
GAGCTTGGAGGAGGTGCTCCTTGAACGTGGACCAACTTTCCTGGGTCCCTCTTCCCTCCAGGGCCGCCTCCCATGGCACTTTGCCCATCAGGTCCCTGAAGAGGCCGAAGTCTGCCTTTTGTGCTACATTTTTGTAGTTTCAGAGACTTCCATGTTTTCTCTCCTACTTCATATCAGTGTATGTAAAAGGTAGATCGAGTCTCCTCTCCTCTCCTTCATATACATACAGTTTTAAAAGTTGTACTCATATCCATATGTAGGGAGCAGAAAACTTGAAAATCCAAATAAAGAAAAACATGTCAGAAAAAAAGCGACTAAAAGCTTTAACTCGATGGCTTAAGCCTGAAAAAACAATGTACCTTTTTAAAAACCCTTGCAATTTCTTTCATTTTTCACTGAAAAATGTTTGTTTATTCTTTGCTTTTACAAAGGATTGGCACACACACCACTTCTTTTGAACTTCAAGAGTAAACAATAAAAGCTGTTTCCGTGTGCCGCTCCCCCATCCCCCACTCAACTCATTTCTTCTCTCATAGAGCTGGAAAAAATATCGTTACATTAAATCCTTATAATGAATTTTTCAAACAGAAAAAAAAAGAAAATAAAAAGTCATTTGTTATTAACTATGAGCCACATTGCTACTTTGCTGTCTCTAGATCATATAAACTCATTTCTATAACAAGGCAGACCAGGTACAGTCCAGTTATAGTAGTAGGCTCTCAGCCTGTATATCCTCTTCCAAAAGAAAATAATTTACCTTATCCATTGAGGGGGCAAGAGGTTGATAAGACACATTTGGGATACTAATTCCAGTCTCCATTTCACCCCATTTTCTTATAGAACTTCAACTGCTGCTAAAAGTTGGTAAAACCAGTATTGGTCCTCCTCCTCCGGAGATTCACTTTTCTGAAGCAATGGCTCCCTGCCAATTGAAAGTGATTATGCTGGGGAATGGGGGCACCATTCAAGGGTGCTATACATCTTACCTGCTTGACTCGGTGGTGCAAACTGTGATATCTACTGTCCATCTTTATGGCACGCCCTATAGTCAGTGTGCTGAGACCCGTGGTGTCAATGGTCGTTCCACAGACGAAGGAAGCCCAGCTCTAGGGCACAGACTGCAAGGGTGTGTGCTGCTCTTCAGCTGTATGTGCAGAAATGCGTGCCTTGTAGTATGGAAAACGTGTGGCATGATCTGATGTACTTTGATGTACTTGGAGGCCCATGTTGTGCTGTATCACTGATTTAAAGAAATACCACTTTCATTGACAGGCAGTTGGAAGCAATTAATTACCCATAGATGGCATGTACAGCTGTTGCTTATGTATGGAAACAGAAGAAGAAGTAGATTTAATTGGTTTAGCATAATGAAGAAAGTGGCAATTTTTTTATAGCTTTTGCAAACTGAGACACTTGATTTTCATTTTTATAATTTTTTTAAATAGTTGGGTAAAATTCTCTTCACAGATGAAAAAATCCCAGAGGAACAAAAATGGAGGATATTCAATTGCGTCATTAGAAATTTACAGGATCACAGCAAGAACAGATGTATTAGACTAATGAAAAATTAAATTAAATTAAATATTTTGCTGTGTATGACTATTGCTGCAACTTGGGCTAGCTCCCAAATATGCATCATAAAGTATTTGTATATCGTTTTTTGAAGAAATTCTAAGTCCAGATTTCAACAGGAAAAAAATGGTGCAAATTATTAAACCACTGTGAATAGATATTTGTGTTGTTGGTTATAGTAGACCTAACACAAAGTGGTAGTGAAGAGAAAAACAATTATATCTACATGTGAAATGTAAATATATTCTATAAGTACAAACCAAATTCTATTGCAACATATCGACAAAGCATTGATACAAAACAGCTCATATTTGATGGGATTCTGCTCGCAATTTTCCCAAAGTAACTGTAAGGTTAAATACTTCTATTTCCTTAGCTCAGGCCAGCATAATAAAGAGAAGAATTTAGTTCCATGTATCCCTAACATTTAGCTCATTGATGTTTCTGAAAATACTTCTTGTTAAGAGGTGCTGTCCACGAACAAAGTATTGGTATGGTGTTGTAGCTATTAAGCCTTATAAATAAACATCTTTCTACATTACTGTCAATTTAATGTTCACTTTCTAATTATTTAATGTGAATAAATGCAATATAATCTGCATTCACGTAGTGCTCTTTTTGAAGGCATGTTCTGTAGCCCTGTAAAAATTACTGGAAACTAATGTTAGTGATGTAATACTAAGTTTATTTTTCACATTCACAATTAAAAAAAAACCCTAGGTGCACACTGTGTAGCTGCATGCTGTGCTGCACGCAGGGAGACTGATGTTAAAATACTGGGAGAAAAATAGTTTAAAATTATTCTGAACACAAATATTTCCCAATTGATTAAAAAGACCAGTTGTATTTTACCTTCATATTACCTCCCCTTTCAGAAAGCCAAATATTTAGAATTTCTTTTTAACAGCATCTTATAAATTATTATAATAAGATCTCATGGAACTGTCAGGCTGAATGTAGCAATCTACAAATGTTTAAAAGAAATATTAAAAAATCTAAAATGCCAATGAGTGTTTCAAAATCAGGCAGCTCTGCTGAGAGTACCTTCCAATTCCATTTTCCGCAGAAGACAATAGAGTGTTTTGGTAAATAACACCCATAAACCATTTAATTAGTACCATGAGGGAGGAAGGGAGGAAGGGAGGAAGGGAGGAAGGGAGGGAGGGAGGAAGGAAGGAAGGGAGGAAAGGAGGAAGGGAGGAAGGAAGGAAGAAAGGAAGGAAGGAAAAGGGAAAGAGAGAGAATGTTGTTTCCAGCTTTGAGGTGTTTTTTTTAATTAAGGTCTGTTTAAAAATTTCCACCTGACATTTTTCACAGACAAGGCCTAACCCATCCCTCCGAATTCAGGAAAAAAAAAACAAAACAAATCTAGATATGAAGTTCAGTGATTTCCTGTCTCTCAAATATAGCCCTGGAACAGAAATTCTGAACCTCTGAAAAAGACGAGAACCAGACTGTTCTGGCTAAAAGTGCTCATGTGGTTCCCTTCACTGCCCTGTGAGACAGAGAGGTGTCAGCAGCTGTGAGTACCGATAAAGAAGTCAAAGGGGTGTAAAGTGTAGAGCAAATATTTCCGAGTGGAAAACAGTTTCAGGTAGATGCTGTAAATGATTTACTGTATGAGAAAAAAATTAAGATGTTAATAAAAGCCTAAGTTCTGCACACAAGTCCAGTATTTGATCAGTTGATTTTGTCAGCTTTTTGAAATTACTTGTATTGAGAGACAAGTGTAGTCTGTAAAGTAAAAATGACCTCTGGATGATAAAGAGTACATTATAGAGAAAGTTTGTGTAAACACAATTAATGTAGGATTGCTTACTGAAACCAGAAACTGATGACAGATATTTTCATTGTGAGCATTTCTGTATATCAGAGTGTTGTGGAAAAAAAACCAAAACCAAACGTACCATCTAAAGCTACTAATTTGCTTTATTTACCTTTTTTTAAAAAATCTCAGATGCACTTAGTAAAAGCAGCATGTACCTGTCTGTCAGCAGAGCAGTCTTTAACGTTTATTCACCTACTGTTCCGCAGAGCACATGCCTAGAGCAGCTGGCAGACACATTCAGGGAAACAACTGGTCCCTGTCAACACCACCCAACCTTCTGAGGCCAAGCAGGCACTTAGAAAGTCACAAAGACCAGTGTTTTGTTTTGCCAATAGCCTGGTGTGTTTTCCCCTCCTCTTTTGTTCAGAATGTGCAACACCATTAAAGGGACCTGATTAGAACAAAGGAACAGGGATCACTGTAACAATTATGATAGAAATGAAAGTGCATAATAAAAAACAAACCCCAAAATCAGGAAAATAATGCCAGGTGAAGATGAATACACATCCGCTGGGAACAATTACATAGCAGATGCATCCAAAAATTCATTATCAATGTATAATTTGACATGTTCCTAGTAATGTTATTCATTGCATTTACAAATAATTCATCACAGGTGTTGTGAACTAAAATGACATACAAGATCCTTATGTTATTCACTAGGATAGAAGAAACGTCCACTTTGTAAATGCACATTGCATCCAATTTTATAAAATGGTTTTGTCTTTTGTTGTGTAAATCCTTCTGCCACACTGGATAAATCAGATACAGGGAAACTGCTTTCTTTCCAAAGCGTGTTTATTCTTACTAAAGGAGAGGTAAATATTCTATTATTTTACTTCCTTCTTCTACTGTTCTTCTTTTTCTCAAAAACAACGCACCTGATTTTGCAAGCTCTTGTTTATGTGGTTAGTTTCACTTATTTCAGTTACTTCTGGTGTACTTCTGATGTTGCAGATCTTGTTCCTTTGAGCTCCTTTTTAATAATCACATCCTCTGGCAGGGGGAAGTCCTGTTCATTCAAGTATAGCACCATTATTTTAAATAGAAATATATATGCATGAATTAATGGAGCAGGGGTTGATGCAGGATATTTTTTCTATAATCCAGTTCAAGGCAAAACTCTTATTTAAACTTCTTGTTTATTGGTCCAGGATTAATTCTGCAATTGAGTTATAGGGAATTTTACTTTTGTAAGTAGTACAATATCCAGTCATCAGTAGAAACTAACAAAAGGTAACATTTCCTTCCAGGTCAGATTTCACAAATAATGACAAAACAAATACATTCACATTTCTCTTGTAGTCTGAAATTCATCAAACAGATCCACTGTCTTTATTATAAAGTTTTATTGCAATAATATAGCAATAATTGATTAGCCCTTGATACCAGCAAGGGGCCCAGAAGCAGTATCTTTTTAATCCCAGTATGCTGTGTCAAATAGAGCCTTCAAGCATGTATATGAAGATGAGCACACCTTCGAAAAAGAAATAATTAATAATTTGTCCTAGCCTAGGTAATATATGATGCATTCCAATAATTTTTTTGCCAGGAATTTCAGATCACTGGTATAAACACTGTTGAAGTAATTTTCGAGTCAGAAACTGGATCCTTCAGATTGAGCCAAATATCGTTCCTTGTGAATTCTCCTCATTATGTTTGACTACTACACCCGATGCAGGGCATTGTCATACAACAGTGCAGTAGCACTGCAGTTTTGCCTCTAACCTGATCATAGCCCACCTGGATCCACCACAGCGCACACAGCATATGCCACCCATGCAGCTGAAGAAGACGACGCTCAGTACCTTTTTTAGTTTGGTGAATTGCAGTTAGTAAGGACTATTCATTAGGCCAGAGAGAGACAACGTGAAAGCAAACAAGACTGATGCACAGGTTGGAAGCTTCCACTGAGGAAACCAGTCAAACTAAATAGCAAAAGAATTGAATTCCAGTCTCCCTGCTGCCAGGTGAGTGGTGTAATAACGAGGCTAAAGAATGACATTCAGTCTCTGGGTGAGAAGCATTGCATGAAAAGTGGAGAATATACAGCTGGATTGTAATCCCCACCTCCCTTCAGAAGAATATATGGTTTGTGGCATAAGACACCTGTTGAAGTGACGGGGCACTGAAAACCATTGTCTGCCCTGGATGGTTGCACAAACTATCAAATGATTGTTCTGGTGGAAGTGAGACGCCATTATTGACATTTCTTCAGGTGGGTGTTTTGATTGTGGGGAATGATTTCGCTTCACCCTCACCCTTACTCTTTTAACAAAAGCATTTACAAATCTACTTTGAGTTACATATTTCAAGATAAGACTCTTCAATGGAAGAAGGTACATAGTTCCTTGTAGGGCACCAAAATGTTCATTGAAAAAGGGCTGATTTTCAAACTACCCTCGGTAATGAGGGATATGTATTGACATACAACATGTCAGAAAGCCCAAGTGTCTGCTTCAGGCTTGTGGACTCTGCTAATAAGTAGCTATACAATGTTGTTGCATCTTGGCAGTAGGTTCTTCAGGTAAGAACTTGAAAAAATGGATGAAAGAACAGATGACAGTTGAAAATTGTCTTCAGAAGTTCTCCTCTGTTCCCTAGGGCTGCTGGTCACCAGTTTACACTCCTCAACTAAATAACATTCAACTGCTGAACCTACTAAACCTGCCTCCTGTTATGATTAGTCAGAATATGACACCACCTCCTTGTAGTGGTGTCACCAGTTTTCTACAGCTGAGAGCAGGAGACAATGACCTAAAATTAGCAATCCTGGATTTCCAGTAGCCTGATGACTCTTATTGATCATGAAGATGTTGAGAGAAGCTTTAGATTTTTTCTACCCGTCTTAAGGAACAGAGTGGTGCTACTATATGATCCTTGTTTTTTTCAAAGGAAGAATGGTTGCTATCTTCAAACATCTCTTCTCCCTTAGAGTCTTAGTTTTAAAAGAGAACAATCCAACAGTGGGAATGTGTTAATAAAAACAATTTTATGGACAAAAGACTATAAATTAATACATTGATGCTGCAAGGATGGACCAAGTAGAAGTATTTTTTTCTTTTTAAATACAGTGGTTAACTGAAAGCTTGTAAATAATACAGTGCAGTAAAGTGGGAAAATGAAACTTTGGTCATGAAAGTTCTGACAGTCTTCCCTCTTCTGTAGGATATTCTTGTCTAATACAGCAAGCTATTCTCCTGGAACTAGACTCTGTAAGCAGCCAGTATTTTTACCTGCTGAAGTCAGCCAAGGTCCAGAAACATACTCTCTGACTGCAGGACCAAGATCCAGTTTTAAGACTTTAAATCATGAAGGACATTTATGTAAGTCTCCAAGGACATTTGGTAAGTCTCCCTCTCTACTGAAAGCTGTCATGAAACAAAGGCAGTGCCCTATCTCTTATAGGAACTGTAGAGTATCATTCATTCCTGTCTGTTTATAGGGGAAGTGAACAACAGCCTGCGCAAGGATACAATGTAAGAGGAAAGGAAAATGGAGAAAAGGAAAATGGAAAAAGGAAAAAGGTGGAGAGGGCAGGGCAGGATAGGGAAGAAAAAAAAAAGAGAAAAGAAGCTGGACCAGATTTCTCTTTGTGAACATACATTCATAGTCCCACTTTGCACTACTTGTCTATTTCCTCTGTAGTTTATGTATGCAATAATTTTTTTTAAAATAAAGATACGCAGAATGACAAAGCACCAAAGTTTCACAATAGCAAAGGTATTTGTTATTGACTATTTACCATCTAGTATAGGTAATTTTTTTGTTTGTTTGATACAAATGTTATAGTCAATGAAATAAATGCCAGTTTTAATGTGGACCATCTATGAAGATTGTGTAAAATTTATTTTTGCTATTTGTTTGTGAATACTTGGAAATATGGACATTTATAAAAGTCAAGTTTGGTTCAAGAACATTTAAAAAAGGTAAAATATGCTGGATAATGTATCTGTAAGGAATAATTTAGCCAGTTCCAGTGATAGGTCAAAGAACTCCTTTAGTGGTTACACAATAACTCTTTTATTCCATGTGCTGTCCTCTGTCATAATGTAACTCAGCAAATTATGTACGTTGCCATTCCGTATACTTGTCTGGAAGCAGAAGAAAACAGTCATTAAAATTCTCATCTTGCTTTTAGTATTTTTCTTTGGTATATTTCAAATAAATACATTAATGAAATTGAGAGAGAAATGGGGAATAAACTAACATTATGGTTTCATTATAGGTATTGCAATGATTACAAAACTCCCTTTTCCCTCTAACTCTTCATCTATAACAAAGCTATCATTACATTTGCATGTTTTATACTGTAACTACTTGAGGGCAATATGTCAGTAAGCATCAGTTTCTAAGTGACTAGAGTTAAAATTATTCTCAATAAATCTTTCATTGAATCTTTTAACAGCAGTGCTAATAATGCTCTACGAAGTGTCATCTTTTATACTTTTTAAAAAATGAATCAGCTCACAATTAAATATTTGGTGAACTTACACCACCACTTGGAATAAATAAATACAGTTGAAGGACAGTGGTATTTATGCTTACATTTTCCTAAATAATGTAAATAGAGAAGAAGGTAAAAATAAAGTAACTGCTTATACAAATGGCTGACGTGTGTGAAGACAAGTCATTTATTTTATGTTTTCATCACTCTTGCACGGAAAAGAGTTTATCTTTCAGGTATGAAATAAGTTATGATATAAAGAGAATGGAGGAAATTAAACAAAATTAAGGTACTTCCTATTTACACACCCTCTTCCCGCCCTCATTTGCCCAAATTATATCTGACTTCAATCCCACATAAACATCCTGTCAGCACTTCCCCCACAGGTAGAGTGACCTCCTCCTGGATATGAAGAATGACGTCATCTACATGTGCTGTACCATTTGGCTTAAGCCCTTTTAATTTTGCAGTTGTGGACAGTAACATAATCTTTCAGTTCTTATGCCAGAAGACTTCTTTTTTTTTTGTCCTTGTACAATAGTACAAAATTTGTCTGGAAACTCCCAGATGGTTATAAGCACTTCCTCAAAGTTATTCTATATGATTTTTGATAACTTTCTAGTCTTATTTAAAACTGCAAACACAGGGTAGGTAAATTGTTTCTAGCAATCATTTTTGTATTACAATGCAGTAAGCGTTTTTATTGGTTTGGATATCAACAGCAAAACAATGATGTGTTCATAAATGGAAAAGAAGTCAGCACTCTATTTTATGCTTCATGATACCAAATAACCACAGATATATTGGAATCCATTTCTACCAGCCTAGTTTTAGCAGAGCTGTTTTGGTGGTATATCATGCAATTCTGCTAATAGGTCTCAGCTGTGAGTTTCCTAGGGTTTTTTTTTTGTCAGAGGAGCTCTCCTAATTCAGTTTTACGTTGTTTCTCCTGAGGTAGATGATCTGAGTAAATCAGTTTCTTGGGACACATTTCTGTATCCTGGTAGTTGTGGTCACTAGAATATTTAGTACTAGTTCAACATAAGTAATACAGTCTTAAGAATTCCCTTGCTCTATAGAAAAGGACATATCTAGGCCTTCTGAATTTCTTTTTCAATAGTAGAAGATTTATTGGCATTATAAAAAAGACAGAGACCGCCTAAGCCAATAGATATGTGTGAATACTAAGCATATCACTGAGCTCTGAGGGTATGAAAAGCCCTTCTTCTCCTGTTCTTTTTTTCATATCTTTCTTCTTCCTCTACCTGAACTGTTTCAAAAGTATAAAGAAGTCCAAATAACAATTTGCAATATAAACAAAAGAGTTCAGGCTTGAATTTTCTTCTTCATTCTCACCTTTATCCATGTGCTATGATGTCCGGTGTACCGTTATCTCCATTTACGGCTTTTCTTCTGTTAGCAGCCTTGTTAATAGCTAATCTTCTACAGTCTTAAGCTAGACAACTATAACTAATACAGCAGTCTGCCTTATTTTCTTCATATAATCATAGAATCATTTAGGATGGAAAGGACCTTTAAGATCATCAAATCCAATCATTAACTTAACACTGTTGAGTCCACAACTAAACCACGTCCCTAAGCAGCTCATATACACGTCTTTTAAACACCTCCAGGGATGGTGATTCCACCATCTCCTCAGGCAGCCTGTTCCGGTGCTTGGCAATCCTTTCAGTGAAGAAATTTTTACCAATATCCAACCTAAACCTTCCCTGGTGCAACTTGAGGCCATTTGCACTCATCCTATCACTTGTTACTGACAGAAGAGACCAACACCCACCTTGCTACAACCTCTTTTCACATAGCTGTAGAGAGCAATAAGATCTCTGAGCCTCCTTCCCTCCCGACTAAACAACCCCAGTTCCCTCAGCCGTCCTCTTCAGTGGTGTCTCATATAAAGATGTTTAATGTTAAAGACCTTGAGCCAAGAGGTCCATAGAGGAATGAAAATGATTTGGTATAAAAGGTAAAGGTAAAGGTGATAGGGAGAGATCTGTAAGAGGAAAAAGGCAGTATCGGGTGGTAGCTATTAAGGTCAGCTGGAGAGAAGTCAGTGGCAGGGGGAATCTCCTTGTAAGGTCTAGTGAAGAACCAAATTGTGGGGACAACATATCCCAAAGGGATGAACGCAAATGAAATCCTAACTAAGCATCATGTGCAAGCAAAACTTCTCTGTCTCCAGTAAGATTAAATTTTGAAAGTTGACGGCGATGGATTTTTGGAATTTAACCCATTATTTGCAGCATAAGTTTGTAGTAAGGATTTATTCAAAACTGCATATGACATTTTATAACACTGAAAATGTTGTAAACACATAATTGACTGGGGTTTATCTTTGTTTATTTTATATGGAGAATACTAGTCTTGAAATGGTCCATAAAAATGGCCTATTAGCATAGATTGTTTGAAAAGATCTTGTAAAAAAGTTATGAAATAAAGTATACAAAGCCTCTTTTATTTTCACTTTTTTCCACCCTCATTGCCATTACATCTTCAAGCAAGAAAGTACAGGTTTTGTGTCAATAAAAGGACAAGACATTTTCCCCAGCAACCGGTTAACTATCTTCATAGTCATTAATCTCTATGGGAGATATCCGTAATGTCTATTGTCTGGAGAATTATCCAGCACATCAACAAATTTATTCTTGAGCTCAGTAGAGTTTCTAATAAAGGTTGTAGCAGTTTATACATGTGCTCTAATCTAACACATCCCTGTGCTGAAAAATTAAAGAGTTAGAATGGTCTCAGGAAGCAGAATTCCTCCTGATCTACTTCTCTACTTAGAGAGCTTTACAGTTAGTATATATGGTCACAATGGTATAAAGAGCCTATAGCAGTGGGAATAATCTCTTCCTAAATGCTGTTGCTGTGGTCATACCCAAACAAAAGAGCAGTTCTTATACTGCCTGTGAACTGACAGAATGGTACTGAAGTATTACTTACATCAAAGTTATACCAGTTAAACACAGAATTCTATGGGTGCAGTGAGTTGAGCCACAAATTCGCTTGATAAGTATATAAACTCTTTATTTACTTTTCACAACTACTCTTGCAAGATATTCTTTCAGTTTCCCAGAATGTTTATGGGTGCATGAACACCTGGACATGTGCTTTACTACCCTTAAATTTTCAAGTCCTTCTCTTCTTCATAAGTATTTCAACCATGCAGACAGAAGGAAAAAATACCATGTTATTCAAGTAACCACTAACATCAAGTGAATAACAATAGGCAGAAATAATCAAAACTACAGTCATACCAGGCAATTCATGACGAACCTTAAGATTTAAATTGTTTGCATAAAAAAGGGAAACAACTTGGAATGAAATCACTTCAAAAACACAAAATCCCTATTTATATAAAAGTTGTGAACTGAAAAGGGGCTAAATTTATTTAAAAGAGCTGTTGCAAGTAGTTTGCATAGATGAAATAGTTCACTGAGCTCTAATAATGACGCAAACAACTTTCAGTATCCAGAGCTTTAAAAGTATTCAAAGGAGATCAAGTATATCTTCCCCATTGATTTTTGTCTCATACAAATGAGATATTCCTAAAATATACCAAAAAAAAATAGAATGAAATCATTTGTCAGCAATGCAGCTCAAAAACCAGCAAATAATATCTCAATCTTCCTATATTCTTTTCTAGTCACTGCACCATAGCACGAGTAATTTTGAAACTGCAGCATTCCAGTTATTGCACAATTATGTTATATTATTTTCCTGTTGCCACAAAGCTTCCATGAAAACATGCTCCATATATGCCTAAGCAGTTTACCTTGTATGAATATTTGCATTAAATAAACAAAAATTCACCCCTTTCTAAAGATATCATGCCGAGACACAAAAGTGTTCCCTGCTATTAGGAATGTGCTTGTACAGATCTAAAAATTGTAAATGAATTTGTAGATGGTTGGTTCCATTTAAGTAAAATAGACTGAGCATAGATCTTTATGAAAATGTGTTTACTTAACCAGAAAACACAAATATTTCTATTAAATATGCTTTCAAGTTTAAATTCAAATTCTTGATTTCTCATGGATGTATGATTTTGTGGAGCTATACTTAAAAACAGTGTTCCAATGACAGTCTGTATTGTCTTTCTCTGACAACATTTTAGGGTACAGTAAAACTTCAGAAGCCCAGTGGACAGTTTAGAAAAATCCCTGATATAGCATGTAGGGTAGAGTTTTATCTGTTTATTTCCCCAACACTGAGCTACCCAAATCATTGATTTACTTATAATGCAAATCTTAGAGCTTACATTGTAATTATGTCTACTATTGTGAATTGAAAAAGTCAAGCTGACTGTGTATATCTTCTACTAAATGCAAAGCGCATACTATTGCACTTTACTTTTATTTAAAATTGCATTACTCTTCTGAATGGTTAATGAAGAAAAGACAAAAAAAAAAAAGACTGACTCTATGTGTGTGTATGTGTAATACACAATACCTAGGGTTTTGAAATTGGAATTAAACACCAATAGAGAAAAAATCACATGAGGAGAAATGAAGCTTCAGAACAAATGTATTTTTGTGATACTGTCTGTAATTCATGCTAGATAATCATGAACCCAGCAGTTAATGACCTCTACTCTGATACATTAAGTCCAACCAAAGATAATGGTGTCCTGCGTAAATTAACAAACCCAGTGGTAAACTTGCTTCTAGTTCAGCAGGAGACAGTGTGCAAATTAGCATTGGTTCTTAATAAGATCAGTGTCCTGCAATCTACAGTTCTGTAGTGTTCATAATGCTGTTTCTTTTCAGGTGAAATTTTTTTTCTCTAGAGGACACTTGCACAATACATTCTTCTGACAGAAACTCATCCTCACCCCAATCAGTTCCCTCCTTGAAAACTTTCCCTATTTCTTACACTTTCATGCTGTGAGTGCTGCTGTGAGTTGTTGGGAGTGATTATTCATTTGTAAGCTTCTTTAATAACATTTCCTTTACATGTTGAGGTACCCAACAGAGCAAATCAGTATTTGATTTTATAATTATAACTATTCAGCAAAAGTAATGGTCACTCTATTGGCAATCTTTGCCTAATTTGTTCATTATAGTTTATTATCTTTTGAAAATTTCAAATAAACTACTATCTGTTACATAATTCAAAGGTAAACTATCATCAAGGACCTAATTCTGGGAACTACACTGCATATTGCATTTGCGTGGTGAGTCAAACTCTATCCATCCAGATCTGAAATCAGAGAGCTCGACAGCTGCTCTGAGGTCTCCTGCACCATTTGGGAACATGACCCAATACTTGCCTCTCCATACCACAAATCACAGTATGCACAAATGTGCTATCTGCTAAAGAACAATGATATAGTGGAGAATTAACAATATTATTGAAATGTTTTAAAAGCATTTGTTGGAGTTCCCCTTCCTAGGCTAAAAACCCACAATTAATTATTTAAAAGCCACATAACTAGGGTTTTTTAAAATACCTTCTAAAACTGGTGAATGGGATTATAGTGAGAACCTTTAGACCAATATTCACCAGTTTATTTGATTAATTTTTTCTATCACTTCATTTTAAAAAATTATTCACAGGCAATCTTTCCACTATTCATCTTTTTCTGTAGATGATCAGACCATATGTGCCAAATAAATAAGTTACATGTGTTGCCCAACAGTAGATTAATACTTTTTCTATGAACAAAATTTTTGCAATATCAGATGAGGACTAATGAGGACATTTCCGCTATAATTTATGGGCTGAAAAAAGAGGACGTTCTCTAATTTGCCTGTGTATAGTGCTGCATGATTATGAAGCTGGGGGGAAGGGGGATATTCCAGCACATACCTGATAGAGAGATGAGAATGTGGTATATTCTTCATACACTTCTAATGGTAGTTTTGTAAGAAAAAGTTTAATACACAGCTCTTGTCTGAACAAACCTCTCAGTGTAAAATGTTTACCTTTAATGACACGTACTATTATTTCATGATTATTTTAAAATACACTTAAAGAGTTTTACATGTTAACCAGCTACTAAGAATGCCTTAATAGAGAACTAATTTTTGTTAGAGGTGTCTTGACAATTTGAATTTTATATGCATGCATTATGTTTTCTTAAAATGGGGAAATTATGCATCTGAAGGAATCTGTCTAGAATAATGGGGTTCTATAGAGGTTACTTTAATCACGTTCACCAGCAGTTATAGCTGTTTTACATCTTATTTGCAACAAAAGGGAACTCTAATTATCTTCAAAAAGAGCATAAAATGGTGTGCTTTGCTGCTGATGTAATGTTGATTCGTGAATGCTGCTGATAGGAACTGACAACTAAATACATGTCACACTTTTAAGAAATCAGTGGTGGTGACAGGATAACCCTCTTTTGTGACCTGGGGACCAGGAGATGGGGTATATATTTGCTTGCTAAGTAGAAACAATTTACAGTTTTCACTTTAAAATAAAAATAAAAATGCTGTTGTCAGTGAGTTATTGATTATTTTTAACAATGCTCCGCTTCAGTTATGACTTAGAAGCTGCCTTCTGTGAATCAGACCTGTACTTACAATCCCCGACAAAATAGTAAGACTTTTTGCCTATTAGTCTCATTTTTTTTATCAATTACTGACTATTTTATCTGTCTATGTATTTATACAAAATATCTATAATCAATACATATTCACTGCACTTGTAATAATGGACAATAAAGAATTTCAACATTTTGCAACATGTTTTCAAATGCTTGCATTTCAAGCTCATACTTATAATTGCAGATGAGAAATATGCAGCCCACCAAAAAGTGCAAAACTCATCACATAGAATGCAACTGTATGTCAACACCCATGCCACCCATGCATAGGAAACAATTGCCTTATATTCCATTTCAAATATGGAATCCATCAACAGAGATCAGAAAACATCAGACATAACCAATATTTGCTGTATGGCACTGTTTAAAATTCACAATGGAAAGTTACTACTTTACGTCTCATGCCTGAGTGATCTGCATTTAACCTAAATATTGAGATATCTGCCCTGTATGAAAGTTTAACTCACAGTCTATTTATTTAAACTAAGGACAATAATGAAAATGTGTATATAGGCTGAATTCAGATGTATTTTATGACTGTCCCTTTCCATCAACATTAATGGATTTTAACACCTTAGTAGGTCTAAGGCTGACACTAAAGGGTTAAAATAGTCTGTATTTATTACTGTATACCTCTTTTATGGCACTTACTGAGTAATAAATATTTGTGCAATATTTTTTTCATAAATTTGTCAGCTCTGCATGCCAATGGTATTTGCGTGTGTGACTGTGTATTAGTCTGCAGTCAATCATTTGTGCATGGTTAAATACAGCCAAAGGTTTTCTTCAATTGAAAAAAAAAAAGAAAAATATGGTCCACTTTTAGTTTTATTCTACCCAGACAGTCTCTGGCTTAGAAATTATTAAAGTTGAAAATGTGTTTTATCACATGTCTTTCTGATAGTCTCTCCTTCTGTGCACTTTCTCTATCCCTTTGTTATAATCATGTACTCACATAATTAGTGCCAAATCGGCAAAGCGAGTACCATCCATATAAGTGCTTTCACTTATAGGTGTTGTCTGATCATTTATTTTACATCCATTTTACAACAGTATCATGTAAATACTAGATTTGATCCAAAAGCTCCTGCAAGTAGCTTCAGCAAACCACTGACTTTAGACCACAACTGGGCATATTTCTGACTAGAGATTGGTTTGGATAGAGGAGGAACGGTCTAAAAAGCTTTTCTATCTAGAGTTCTAGAGATTTTAAGTAACATTTTAATTAGATGTTGTTTATTTACTTTGATGTGTCTTTCTTACTTTGCATCTGAGCAATACTCTTGTATACAGTCTTTACATGGACAAGAATGGTTCTCTCCTGCCAAATACCAGGGGAATGTCCATTTTAATTTATGGTCTATTTTTTTCTACTGGCTACCCAGGCATATTTTGTTGTAACTGTCAGTACATTACTCAGGTGGAAAGAAAATGCAGTTTTATGAGTCAGTGAATGGTACCTTTCTGTTTGAAAAGCAACAAATCAGGTATAAAAAATGAAAAGTTGGTTAGTTTTTTATTCCTTAATTTCCACTTTAAAATATTCCTCTATTTTCATCACTGCTAGTTAGAAACTCTGCAAATGTGGAACAGAAGCAGTTATTTTTTAATACTTAAGACTACGAAAAGTCTTAGTTTGTCTTATGTATATAGCACAAATTCACATTGGTACCTTTCACCTCCACTTTTCCACTAGAAATAAAAAACATATTTCACCTATAAATGAGAATATGTAGGATGTAGGTAACTCGTCTTCTTTATGAAATTCAATACCTAAATAAAATGTTGTGTAATGCTTTAATTTTTTGTCTAGGGTGGCATGAATATCAGTTTCTGAAAGAATGCTTGTCTCTAACAAAAAAGAGGCCTGAGATAAACTGAGATATACAGGATCCACCTACTGATCATAGAATCATAGAATCATAGAATGGTTAGGGTTGGAAGGGACCTTCAAAGGTCATCTAGTCCAACCCCCCTGCAAGGAGCAGGGACATCCCCCACTAGATCAGGTCGCTCAGAGCCCCATCCAGCCTGGCCTTGAATGTTTCCAGGGATGGGGCATCCACCACCTCTCTGGGCAACCTGTTCCAGTGATCTACAACTCTCATGGTGAAAAATTTTTTCCTAA
>JAAGAY010138411.1:9148-25909 GCA_011801015.1 Ardeotis arabs
TGCAGGCAGCCCGGCTCCGGTACCGCCCCGCGGCGCCGCTTCATGGCGGCGGCTGCTGCTGCCGCCCGCCCGCCCGCCCGCGCGCGCCTCCCGCCTTCCACGCTGATTGGTCGGCGCCCGCCTCGCCGCCGCCGCGATTGGGCAGAAGGGCCAGAGCGGAAGCGGCTGTCGCCAAGGCAACAACGAAGCGTGCGGCATAAGGGGCGGAGCGAACCACCGTTTCCCCAGGAAGACAGTGGCCGAGGAGGACCAAACCTCGCCGCTACTCGAACCCGCCAGCTCCCACCGGGCAGCCGCGGGGGTCCCGCCTGCCCGCACCGAGGGCGCGAAGGAGGAGACGACCACCGCCCGCCATGGATTTCACGGCTTTATTCGCAGATATCTTTTCCGCAGCCGCCCGGAGCCCCGCGCCACACCTCAGACAGCAAATCTTCCCCCACCACCGATTAATTAACGAGTCCTTGAATAACGAAGTGACCCCCTCCCCAGCAGCCCCGCGCTGCGAGCGGAGGAACGCGGGGCTGGACACCGGGCACCGGCCTCTAGAACCACAGCAGCCCGGAGGCGAAGCTGTCACTGAATGAGAGCTGCCATTTTGGGGTTTTTTTTGAAGGAAAAAAGGCTCTACTTCCCAGCAGAGACTCAAGCATCACTCCACCATCCCGGCGCAGCTGCTGAAGGGAACGAAAGCGTTAACGGCCAGATACGTAGAAATACCCAGGAAAGCGTAGCACCGTGCTGCATGCAGAGCTCCCAAATTGCTTTCCAGAACTGGGTCCATCCCCTTTTTTTTTTTTTTTTCCCCCCAAACAGGGTACTGAGGCACAGAGAGGTTAGTAACAAAACATAAAAGAACAATCTCGCTCCAAGCCATGTGGCGAGTCGAGCGCGGGGGAAGAGGGCAGAGCTCCCCAGCCCTGCTCCCCGCTGCTTCCCAAGGGGAAGGGGAGACACGCATGTCAAGAACGTGACCGTTCCTTGGCCTAGGTAAGTGATATTGAGAGAAGAAATGTTGAGAGAACAGAGATGGGACAGAGAAACAGGCGTGGGAACTGAGACACCGAGCCCCGGCCTCCCCACACCAGTACCATCCCTTGGGATAGCTGTGTGGGCAGCGCCGGCCCCTCGGATCAGGGTGGGGAGGTGCTCCCAACAGCCACAACCTTTCAAAGTGGTAGCAGCTTTGGGTCATCTGTTTTCCAGACAGCTCAAATGAGACACAATTCCAACCCCGCCCCGTGCCAGGACTAGGGGACACACCACCCTGCCGCTGGCCTGAGCCAGGGAAGCTTCCCAGCAGAGCCCTCCCCTGCCCAAAGCAGGGCACTTGCAAGAGCCCAAGCGCAGCAGCTTTGCGGAGCGCAGGATGAGACCGCCCTGCGTAGCACACTGAGGATGACACGTCCCTAGTCATGCTCAGCCAAGGGCCAGAGGGACCAGAAACAAACCGCTTGGAAAAACTGCTCCAGGAGGGAGCCAGTAGGCCCTGGTGACAACCTCAGTGGGGAGGATGTAGGGCACAGCCTGCTTCCCAGCACGCCAGGTTTCCTAAAAAGCCTTGGTTTGGACCAGCAGGCACCTTTCTCCAGACACTCCTTGGGGTTTTAAATCAGCAAATACAGACACGTCTGCTCTAAGATCAGCAGCTTCTCCTGCTTCCAAGGTCACTAAGGCTTGGACTAACATAAATTCTGTCATCCCTGGCATACTCAGGAGAATGGCAGCCAAATAATCAGCTTGAGGGCAGCTCAGGAAGGCTGTCAAAGTCCAAAAAAAGTCAATGAAAGAAAGCAAGAGCATCTCCAGCCCTTGGAAAACTCATCTTCTTGAATCTGAATTCTTTGGTGTAGTCGCCAGTCTGCCTTGGCTGAGCAGCTAGCACTCCTTGGCATCTCTGCAGTGACAAGAATGTACTTGCAGCTTTGTTACCACAAGTTTGGTTTGGTCTCCGGCGAGATAAGCGTGCGTGTTCTCACTGTGCTGCAGCTCTGCTGTCCCCTCTGCTCTGCCCTGGCCTCCTGGGGCCCTGAGCTGACAGCCCCAGCAGGAAGGCAGAGAGCTGATATGGAGGCATGAGGAGAGGATGCCCACGCACCGTCTGAGTGCTCTGACCACGAACAACGGGCACGGGAAGGCTCAGCAGCATAATGGTGGCCTTTGAAAGAGGAACCATTCCCAGAAACGGAGGAGAACAAAGCCCAGGGGTCTTGGTGGCAGCTGTGGGGATGTCAGAGGTCAGTACTACAGCATTCGCAACCATAAGGATTTCTGCCGGCACAAGTAGAGTCAGGCAGCAAGCTCCTCACCAGGCTATGAGGTTACAACCAGACCTATTTGGGCTCCAGCCTTGGGGTTTAGCAACATGTGTTCTCTAAGACCTCACATCAAATTACAATTCACTGCGTAGCTGCTACCTCCATCCCTTGTCCACACCGATGCATCCCTCACCCATCATCAGGGCCCCCTCAACACTGAGAACCACAAAGCCACCAGGGAGTCACGATACACAGCAAATAACCTGTTCTTCAAGGGTGGGACTGCTTACGCCCATCTGTGGGCTGATGCGTTCCTGCCCTCTCCAGTGTCCCCCCTCCTTGCTTTGCACCAGCACCGGTGTGCGTGCAACCAGGCGGTGAGGCAGCCCAGGGAGTCTCGCCGGTTACAAACCAGTCCCCGTTTCTGTTGGGTGAAATTAAGCAGGACAGGGCCACAGGGCAGGGGAGACGCGAGATGAGGTGGGAGAGCACAGCCAGGCCAGGGTAGGCCTGGCAATGGAAACCTCACGTTAGAGCAGTTAAAGCCTCCCTGGAATTGCACCCTAACACCTGAGCAAGCATTTTGCAGGGGTGAAATACAAAACCAAACCTGCCCTCAAGGGCCATTTTCCACAGCAACTGGGCACTTGGGCATAACAGCAAGAACTGAAATGATGAGAGGTGACGAGACACTTTCCCTGGGACTCCCCAGGGTGGAGAGGAAAAGCCTGGAGTTATGCTAGCAGTCTACAGTGAGGAAATCAAAACAAATGGAACTAGAACAAAAACCAAAGCAGGAATCCCAGGCAAGCAGTCCTCATCTCTTTCTGGAGGGGAAAGAGATAGAAGGTTTCACAGCACCAAGTAATGCCACACAGTGGTTCAGGGCAGTAAGGAATCCCAGCTCCCATCAAAACTTAGCTGGGATGTGGCCAGGCACCATGGTCACCGTCCTCTACCTCTGGTCATAAAGAAATAACAACATCTGCTGACTGCGAGCAGTCAAGGGTGGGTTTGGGGTAGCTCACTTGCAGGATGAAGTCCCACTCAGAACAGCAAGGTCACGGGGAGATAAGCAACAAATGTGGGATCACAGATGCCATCAGCTGCAGTGCCTGGGGACCCTTCAAGGTGACATAACCCCTGGCACATACACAGACACCAGTGAGTTAAGCCATCTCTCAGAAGAGTCATCACCTGCTCAGGGCTTCCGCGCAGCTGTTTCCAGGCACCAGACCTCTCACTAAGGCCACTCCTGCAGCTGGGACAGCTAGTCCAGACTCCTCTTCTTCCTGACCAGACGCAATATGGGGATGAGCCAATGCTCTGTCACTACATCCTGCTGCATCTCAACCGTTCACAATCAACAGCTGGCATCCAGCAACACATCCTCAGGAAGAGACTGCGAGCCCTGACTGCTACAGCTCAGCCAAAAGGGACATCAACAGGCTGAGTGGAGAGTTTCTTGGTCATGGAGACAGTTCTCCCTGCTACCAGCCCCCAGACAAGCTAAGCCTACTTCAGGCTGGACAAGGCAGCCCAGCCTGCTCCCTGCTGCCCTTCGCAGGGCTGAGGAAGACCAGGAAAATGGGAGTGAGTGTAGGGCTGGAGGGACCTCACTACAGAGCAACCAACTGACTTTAGAGAGGAGCAGCTGCCACCAAAACCCCAGGAACCATCTGTATGCATAACCACGTGCACTTCAACTCCAGCGTGAAAGCTGATCACACAAAGAGAAGTGGTGGCTGCAGGACCTTCCCTCTCCTCCTTACCCTCCTCAGCAGGCCTCTTCCAGTGAGTCACTGTCTCTGCACGGGCAAGGTGACACCTTGCTGGCCACTGAAGATGACCAGCTGCAAAGTGGGGACAGTTGTCAGGAAAGTAGCAGCAAGACCCCTGGGTGGTGTTTCCCCAGAGGAGCACTTCAGGACTCTTGCTTCTTGGGCTCCTGCAGCAGAGTCCTCCTGCTGCCAACAAACACCCAGTGAGAGCTCTGACCTCCACTGCTGAGAACCACCACCACAATGAGTGGGGAACAGTTGGCTCCGGTCCTTTTGTGCAGTGCTGAGGCAGGGAGCTGGGGATAATCCCTGACCGCTGTCGGCAGGCACTCATTGCTGGTGGCTCATGTATCCCTCCCGGCTCCAGGGAGGCAGGGAGACAACCACAGCCTCGGACGACGAGCAGGTCAGGTTCCCCAAATCTTCGATGCTACCTGAGCTGAAGCTGGCTGAACCAGGTGCTGACAGCACAGTCCACACGCATCACCAGGGAGATCCCCAGCAGGAGACAGATGCTGCTCACCATGAAGCCCAGCGACTCAAAGAGGAACCTGCAGGCACAACAGATGCAGTAAGGATATCACAGCCAGCGTGCCTGCAAGGACAGGCTGCTGTCCTCACTCCCAGCAGACGGACTTTCCTGACAGTGGCAGGCTGGTAGCACCCCAAATCCTAAAACCCAGATTACATTCACTCCTCAGCAGCTGCTGCCTGCAGCCTGGAAGCCAAGCAAACCTCTGGTTTAGAGGCCATTCAGGATAACATGCAGGTGGGATTCTGAAACCCTCAGAGGCCAAGGCCACCCCATACTCCTACTAGCCCAAAGGTTTGCTATTTCACCATTTCTGGGTTTACCGTTTCTGGTCTGGTGTCCCTACCTTTGTCTCTCTGCCCTGAATATTCTTAGCTTCCAGATGGGCTCCATGTGTCCTTGGAAATCAAGATAAGGAGAAATTTCTATGCTCTAGCTCAAGTCCAGCTTCTGAACTTGAAGCAGGAATTAGTTATGGACAGTCCTACAACCTCTGCTAAGTAACAAGTCAGAAGATTGATCACAGGGTCTCTTCCAACCTTCCAATCTACAAATATTAGTCAACATGTCAGGGATATGAGCCCTAACCCAGCAAAAGAGCAACTCATGGCACTTACTTGGGGGCAAAGACTTTCCAGACCATGAGGTGCCTCCTGAGGATCATAGCTGCACAAACACAGGCCAGAAGCTGTGGGGGAGATGAACAAAAACAAGTTAAAAATGACTGGAGAGACTCCTGGGCACTAGGTTCACATCTGAAGGTGGTACTAACTGCACACACCTGAGAGGCTGGTACAGCGCACACCAGAAATAAGCATCCCAAAGAGAATTCCCTTCCATTGTGTCCTCCAGTCAGGAAACACAAACAGCTTGGGGTACATGTCCTCCAAGGAAAGGACCAGACTGGGACAGAGCAAGGGAGGGCTCACACTGTGGCTAACCTGACCTAATATTTCACTGAGAGGGGTGTTCTCACTCTCCTGCTGCAGGGCCTGCCCCCTCCCTTGCATTGTCTCCCGTCTGACCACACAGGGGGATGATTTGAAGGGATAAACCCCAGAAAGCTGTTTGCTTCTTCCACAGGATTAAATTTCTGGTGTTTAGCTCCGTGTATCACCATAGCACAGGATCAGATGAAAACTAGAACTGGTGCAAAACAGATAGGCATGGTCAGGAAGAGGGGGAGCAGGACTACAACCCTGCAGTTTCTGAACAGACATTGTCGCTCTGGGCAGATGGGTAGGAAAAGCAGCCCAATCCATACTGTGACTTCCATGCTGGAGCCCTTCCCAAAGCACAGAGCAAACGGCATAACTGAGAAGAGGACCTGTGCAGCTGCTCTTACACCTGCAACCAGACATATCACCTCTGGGCCTGCCTGTGCCCTGCCTGCCCCTTCCTCTCACCAGAGTGTCCCATGGTTCTCGCAAAACCCATTTTCCTCTTGGACAGCCTTCTCCACAGTCATCCTGCGTCTGTCCGTACCTGTGTCCCAAGGACAAAAAGGTACTTCAGCCCCAGCTGCAGCAGAGCAGTGGAGAACTTCTCAGGGCACTCTCGCAGCCTCATCTCCATCATGTGCTCCTCCACCTCCTGCAGCTCCTCCCGGGGCTCCTTCTTGGGCTTCCTCTTCTGCAGGCTGGGCATCTCACACACAAAGGGCCAAAGCAGGAGCAGAGGGCAGCCGACTACCTCGAGGACAAAGGCATATGAAGTTACTGGAGCCCAGGAGGTGAGGAGTAGTCTAGGCTCTGTCATCATGCCCTGGACGTGCAGGAAGCATATACCCCAGCTCCAGTTTGCTGGTCAGGCACAACTGCATGGAGGCTGCAGGCCACGGGCAGCTCTGTGGCCCCAGAAGGGGACAGCGAGGATGCTGCTGTTCAGCTGGTGCCGGAGCCTTCATCGCCTCATGCTCAGCCTGCAGGCCTCCAGACAAGGCAAAGCAGTGAGCCATGTCTGCTCAGGCTCAACAGCCCAGGAAGAAATTGATTTACCTGCAAAGAGGATATGGGAGGCAAAGGTGTTGGCGCCCACCAGGACAGCAGGCAGGAGGTTCGTGCTGTGGTCAAGGTGGAAGCCTACAAAGGCTGCATTCCAGTGGATGGCTGGGAAGATGGGCTGGTGGCCTGTGGAATAGAAGAACTGGGAAGCAGCAAGGAGCCAAGAGATGACTGCATACCAGGAAACTGAAAAAGTCTCTAAGAGAAAAAAAAGAGAGAGAGAAAAAGAGAGAGAGATCAGCACTGAGAAACAAAACAGACTGACAGTCAAAAAAAAACTATTGACTTTTCTTCCACGTTCCCTTTCCACACTCTCTGAGAGACAGAAACTGGTCAGGGTCCCACCAGAGATAGAGTGAGGGGCCAGGCATTCCCTCTGCTGCCTGCCCTGCTTACTGGACTCTGTCAGCAGCAGTGGGGCTTGGTGGCTGCTTGCACCCCGGGAAGAAGGGATGGGTGTAGAACATCCTTCCCTCACACACGGCACTTCTCCTCCTCCCACGTTGTACCCCTGCTGCAAGTATCTCTCTTCTACTAGAGAATTTAAGCAGCCCTAAAAAAAAGCTAGGAGACTCCCCTGAGGATTGGTGCACTGCCATTCCCAAAGAGCAGAGACTGGGCCCTGCCTCTCCCACTGGAAATAAGACAAGGTTGCTGCAGATAAGGCCCAGGTCACCCAGAGGATGCTCTACTGAGCCCTGACTCACCAGCATCTCCAGCAAGGCCTCTGGCACGCGAGTGGATGTGCAGCAGCACAAAGGCCTCCAGGAAGAGGAGCAGGAAGGCGAGACTCAGCCGCTCGCTGTGCAGAAGCATCAGGACGAAGCTCAGCAGGGTGAGCGTTATGACCAGGGCTGCCGAGTACACACTGCCCAGCCCGTACGCTGCGACGGTGGCCTTGCAGCTGCCTCGCTCCAGGCGGCTCTTCTGAGACTCCTGCATCCTCTTGTAGATCTGAGGGATGACGTGGAGGAAGTCAACTTCAGAGCGGGGAACCCCCAGGTAGGGAGTGACGATGGATCCTGCCGACTCCCGTGTGTCCTTTGCGAACACCGTCATGGGATTGCACAGCAGAAGCAGCAGCCCCACGGATGCGAGTCCGTAGACAGCCCACGGAAAGGCAACAACTGCCACCTGCACCAGCTCCTGCAGCTTGCCAAGAGAGTCGTCAGCGCTGGAGGCAACGGCCCAGTAGCAGGCAATGCAGAGGACCACCAGTGGGAAACCCCAGCGCACAAAGAGCACGAGAGGGTCCGAGCTGTTCAGATTGCCGTAGTGTCGCAGCCAGCTCCTCACTGCATAGACCAGCCCGGCCAGCAAGGCCACGCACAGGAGGTAGAAGAGGTTCTTGGCCCTTGTGTTTCTCAGGTTTGCAAGGGGGGAGAGGAAGAGGGAGGGCCGGCACTGAGGGATTTCTTCACGGCACTGGTGGAAGAAACCGGAGAGGCGCACACAGACCAGGAGCACGGCCACGAGGCACAGCAGGTACCAGATCTCTCTCCGGTAAGAAGAAAAGCCAAGGAGCTGCTGCTTGGGGCCTTCTGGCATAGTTAGGCGACCGTCCCAGTGGAGCTTCCCTACCAGCAACATCACCAGTGAGGCCAGCAGGAAAGGGGCCACCCAGGCCTCGGCCACCACAAAGCTATCGGAGAACATAGCTCCGCAGCGGAAGAGGAGAATGCCCATGGGGAAGGCCAGCCCCAGCCATGCTCGCAGCCTCTGCCTAAGGCCAATGCTGGCCAAGGGTGGCTGACTGCCCACTAAACGGGCTCGCCTGGGATGCCAGCCCCACCAGTGCCAGAAAAATCCCAGCTGAGAAGCTGCAGCTGCCGATGACAACACCAGGAGAAGATCCAGCCCCTCTTGGGTGAACACACAGGCCAAGACAAGCAGAACAGCCACCACCAGGCCCCAGAGCAGTGGGTACAGGAGGCAGCTACGATAGAAAGAGCCTGATGTTGCAGCCAGCTCTGAGGCCACGTAGCAGAGCAAGCAGGAAGTGGCGATGAGGGCGCAGCCCCCCACCATACGCAGGGGATGGAAGCGGGCCCAAGACCGGGTGCACACAGCCCGTGCCTCCCGCAGGTAGAGCTGGAAGCGACCGATGAGGCTTCCCAGCCTGGACTCCAGCTCCGGAGGCACCAGCGTCACTCCCTGCACCTGGGCCAAGAGCTGAGTGTGCTCCTCCACGGCACCGGAGAAGAGCTCCTGCAGGCGCTGGATCTGCTCTGCTGGAAGGTCCTGAGCCACCAGCGAGTAGGAATGCAGGAAGCGGTCCACCTACGGGAGACGGGGCACAGGGTCAGACAGTGGCGCTGGGACCACTGGCAACGGGATTCACTGCCATCTTCCTCACTCAGCCCCTTCAGAACGGAAACAGCCCCAACCTGCCAGACCCTGACAGGACAGACCCAGACCCAGCTGCACCACCCAGCGCTGGTCACCCGAATGCAGAACGTGACTGCAAGAAACACAATCCTTCTGCCAAAGTGACATGCCTCTCAATTGACATACCCATCCTTACAGCCACACTGATACCTCTCAGTCCTTCACCTGCAAGTGCACCTCTGGTAACATTGTGCATCACTAAGGGCTTTTATACAGAGCCTTTAGTAACAATAGGCAAATGTCCTCAGAAGTTTGAGTCATTATTAGCTATTCATCTGCACTTGATGTTGACTTTTACATTGTTTATCTGAGGACAGACATCAAATTAAAGAGCTTACAGTGGGTGAAATCAAACCCTCTTCCTCAATACAGGCACACAAACCCACTGTACCACAGGCTAAGGAGAGCTCATTCTGCTTCCTGCTTTAAGAGGACAGGAACAGAAGCAGCTATGATCCCAAAGTCATTAAAAAAAAAGTCTTACAAGGGCATTACCACAGCAGAGCACCTGTACAAACACCCAGCTGCTCAGAAGCACAGATCTGCTCAAGCCCTGAAACACACCCATACCTTCACATGCCTTCCAGTTGCCTCAGAGCCCAGGCAGAATCAGCCCACCTCTGCCCAGGAACGGCATACGTATGCACCAGCTCTCTCCCAGGCGTGCACAATCTCCCTGCTATGCCAAAGCTTCTTCAAAACCAACGGGATTGAGCCAGAAACCTCTTCAGACAAATGAGTGCAAATATTTAAACAGGCAGGACTGGGTAACGCTAATCCTAATATATGATGATCAATACCCTCAGTGACTACTAGACAGTAACGTCCACTGTCATCTTTAAACGGCAAAGCACCCTGCTGCTCTATAAATACACAGCGTAGAGGCTGAACACTTCTGCCTTCCCGTCAGCAATCGTATCCTCTCCAGCTCCTCACCGACTTGCACGAGTGGTGTCCAACTGGCACACTGAGGAGCTGGCTGGGGGCTGGAGGAGTTATTCTTGTGCTCCTGGCAATCCAAAGGTCCCTCAAAGGCAGGCTGGCACTTAACTGAGACACATCCCTTGCAATGTGTGCGGCAAATCTGGTTCTGTAGCATGCCCAGAGCCACAACAGACGGCCTTCACGTCCTCCACAGAGGCTCTGGCTTCCCTGGCATATGGCCTGCTCTGTTGCCTCGGCTTCTTCTACACCTGGTACAGTCACTCTCATTCAAATTTTGTCACTCAGCTCTTGGAGTTCTGTATTCCGTTGCGCTTGGTGTAAACTGTTCCTTCTCTATCCCCCTTTACCGTCACCTGTTACATGGTGTTTCTTTTATTTAGTCCATCATTACTGTTTTCCTTCTGTCACTGATCTAAAATAGCTTTTTAGCTAACACTGTTTCTCCTTGAAAACTGAAGCAGCATCAAAACATCCATTTGCACTCTTGAATCTCTACTAACAAACCAAGGGATGTTTGCCCCTGGCCATCTTCCGCCTTGAGGAACCAACCTCCCCACCAGCCTCCCAATTACTAAATCCACCTCTGACCATCTGGGCCTAACCCCATCCTGGAGCGAATGCCACCTTCACAGCCAGTATTTTCCACACCACAACACTCACCACCAAGCACTAAACTGGTACCTCTCATTTCTCTTTTGAGAAAATTGTGCCGCTTTTTACTGGAGCAAACACTGCAAGGAGGTAACTCTTCAAAATAAGCTCCCCACAGAGATAACACCATGTCACTGCCCCACCTCCACCAAACAGAAGAGGTATGTGCTTAAAAAGCCATTCTTTCTCCTCTCTAGTTCAAGGGGAAGGGCTACCGTAGGCCATACCTGCTTGGCGTTGATGTGATAGACCGAGAGCTGCTGCAAGGCTGCGGACACAGCGTCGCCGTCCCCGGAGAACAGCTCAGCCATCACCTCCCCGATGTTACTGTAGGGGATGGGCACACCCAGCAGCAGGGCCACAGTGGGCACCAGGTTCACCTGGGGAATGGCCTCAGGCTCCTGGAGAGACAGGGGAGCAATTGGAAATTCGGAAAGCAAACAGCAATGCAGCTTTTCATTCATCCTCGAGGACGGGGGGGGAAGACATCCCTGTTCAGAGGGGACTCTAGAGAAGCCAAGAGTGGGAAAAGACAGGGGAAGGCAGAGGAACAGCTCAGCTCTCCCTGAGCACTCTGCGGAGCGGAGGATGCCTGATGGGAGCTGCAGGTCCTTGGGTCTGGCCCTGCCCCTGGCCCCACTCAGACACTCCTCACAGCTGGAGGGGCTCCAACATGGGTCCCAAACACTTCAGTTACCCGCATCCTGTGTCAGCCTTTCCATTCTTCTCCTGGGAGAGATGACAGACTCCCCGTCCCTCTCAATCTAAATAACTCTGATCAAACCATTACTCTTCGCAACCCCAGGACGCACTTTTCACCCCAGATGCCACCTCAGGCAGTGATAGCTAAAGATCGGCTGCTTCTCACCTCGGGAGGGCCAGTGCCAAACAGGGGTGTTTTGCTGTACACAAAGAGCGCTGCATTCACTTCCTTCTCGCTGTCACCGCCATGGTCTCCAGTCTCTGTCATGCCATGGTCCCCAGCCACCAGAAGAAGGGTGTCATTCCCCAGGTGATCCACCAAGGACCTGTCACCAGGATAAGGAAGGTCAACCTTGGGCAGGTAGAGGTGAAGAGAGGTGACAGAGAGGTGAAGCTGCACAGCCCACTAAGCCTTCTCATACTACAGAGGTGAAGCCCACAAAAGGACCTGAGCAAAAGAGCTGACACAGAGCTGTAACAGCTGAGCCAGGGACCAGGGTGATGGATGTCTCAAAACTGAACTGAAAATCCAGGGCCTTGAGACAGAGTGGACTGATCTCGCTTAGGTCCCCTGTGCATGGTGGCTGGCTCCTCAGCGCCTTCAGGGAACTCAACAAAATGCAATTCAGAAGGAATGTTCCCAAACAAATTTCAGGCTGCTCCTATTTAGGACTTGTATACTGCATCATGTTGTGAGAGTAATCTCTTACTTTTAAAGAAAAAAGAGAGGATTTGTCCCTGAAGGACACAGCAAGTATGACATAATATATACCACACTCTCAGACACAGCAGGGCAAGTTACCCACTCCTTCCAGCAGCAAATATTAAAGCAGTCCTAAGAGTAAAAAGCTACAGCATTTTGGGATGAGGCACGGCTGCGTGATCAGGATTTCTGGATCCCACTCTACCGTCTGACGGAAAAGTCCAACTGATGGGTCTGTGCAGTAAATGCAGCATTCCCTAGCGAGGGTCCTTGAAGTGCTCCTCAAACATCAGGCAAACTTCAGTGTGACAATCTCCATTTTAAAGACAGAGTGAGTGAGGTTCAGTTGTACTCCAGCTGCACAGTTTGGCTGAAAACCAAAGCTCCAAGACCTAAAGATAACCTTACCTCTGAAACCAAACTTCTCATGAACATGTGTCTACTCAACCAAGACTGCCCCATAGCTGAGGCTTCAGCTGCTGCTGGCCAGAGCCATTCTCCGTGTTAACAGGCACAGTAAGCATCCCCTGTTGTCCTCTGCATCTGTAAATTCCCTGTGAAGACCCCTCCAGTTTGGCTGAAGGAAAAGCCCAGCTGGCAAGCCCCCACCACCACACCAATCACCACCACACCAATCACCTGAGCATCTCGTTCATCTGGGTGAGCTTCTTAGCCATTTCGGGATGGTCAGGTCCATGTTTGTGCCCACAGTGGTCCACGCCGAGGAAGTGAGCAATCAGCAAGTCCCATTCACCACTGTCCACTGCAGAACAAGAGCAGCCTTATCACACACTAGCCTGGGATTCAGGCACAGGCTCTACGCCTGAATCCTCCTGCCAGAGCTTTCTTCCCCTCCTGCCATCGTCACTCCCAGCTCTCAACCAGAGAGGTTTTAACAGAAGAACACTCTTGGTCTGCAGGTGCCTGGCTCAAAGCCCTGCAAGTGCCCCAGTATCCATGGTTTTTTTTCACCACCCCTTGGGAGGAGAATGGCCCAATGTCACCCAATACACTTTGAAATACCTTTAACTGAAACTGCCATAAACTGAGCTCAACCAAGGGGATGCTCAGGAAAAGGAGAACCCAGTCCTCTCCTGGAGATACTTCAGGTCAGACTCGTCAATGTGCCCCTCTGCACCCCACCCAGGCCATGAGCCCAGCACACCAACGCTGTCCCTAGCGAGAACGTTATCCTGGCCTCTCCCCTCTCCTTCAGAGTCTCGACACAGGAAAACCAACACGTTTGGAGTTAAATGATGAACGGCAGCTCTCCCACAAGGCACAAGGACTGCCCCATGAAAGACCACTGCACCCTTGATTTACTTCGACTGATACACAGATAAAGCAAAGAGCATTCCCCCCTCAGTCCCAGGACCTCAGGGAGGAGTTTGAAATCACCTAAAATTCGCAAATCCATCTCACGCTTCACCTTCTGCCCAAGGCTGGGAGCCACTGATACTCTGCTAAGAGCAGTGCTGTGCCCCGGCCTCCTGGCTGCACTGCTGGCCATTTCCTAGAGGACTGTGTGCCTGCCCGGGCAGCCACGTGTCAAAGTTAAGCTGCTCTTCCTGCTCCATCCTGGCAGTGTATTTCTAGGACAGATGTAGAAGTCTAACCTCGTCTCATCAAGCTGCACTCTCTCCCAAACGGAAGAAAGGTATTTACAGAAACAGTTTACAGGCCCCAAAAGCTGGCTTATCTCTGGAAACCCAGTTTCAGCACTGTAATCCCTGGGCAGCAGTGTGTGACTGCCCACTGCCACTCCATAAGAGAAAAAAACTCTTCATTCCCACCCCAAACTTGCAGTAGGACCGCCACGTAATGTAAGGGGTTACCCAGACCCCGGGAAAAAATGCTGCTTACCAGTTGGATAGAGATGCTGCAGGATCCCATCGTCCACAGTGTGAAGATCCTTCACGTTAAAAGAAGGGAAGAAATACGAGCGGAAAAACTTTTTCGGAAAGAGTCCATCCCAAGTGTCATCACCCATGAAGACCACTCTCCTTCCTGAGGCAGCAAGAAAAGAATTAATGAGAGCAGGGAGCCCACCCAAGTCATGCTGTGACCCACGCAAGTGCAAAGAGCTGGGCAGATCCAGGTCAGGGTCTGGAGCACTGGCTCCTCTCCAACCCACACTCAAAAGTGACCTAAAATTAAAATGCTCACCTGGCTGTAAATGAGTTTGAATACAAGGAGTGACCAGCCCTGTTTCTGAGTCTACAAGTGCCCCCTACACCAAACCTACCTGCACAACCTCACAACTGATGGCTAACCTCTGACGCACCACCCCAGCAGAAAGACCCGTGGGTTGAACAGGCCAGGAAGCAGGCAGGGACCCACCCCCACTCTGCAGCACTTTGGAAGGTGCAGCGCAGAACAAACCCTCGCCCAAGGCCCGCGGCCCCACTGCAAAACACAAAGCAGCAGATGGCTGCTGACGGGGGTTGAGTAGAAGCCACGAGTCCTGGGCTCCGGCTTTAAACACAAAACCCTGGCGGGGTTTTCATACACAGGAAAGAGCAGGCAAAGGCACAACGCTTCCCGCTGCCCTCGCTCTGCTTGCCCTGCCTGCCGCCAGCCAGCCCTCCGTGTTTCCGCAGAGCCTCTCCAGCCTGGGAGCTGGGACCGATCCCCCCGAGGCTGCTGCTCTGGCGCAGGGTCTACCAGTCTTTTTCGCCTCAGATGATTTAACGTTTGCCCACCTTGGTCGCACACAGGGGGAGGGACAACCCAGTCAGGTTGCCTCCTCCCAGGCACTGGTAATTGCACCACTCTGAGCCCCAGAAGGAAATCTCTACGGCTAACTCAGGCTGCGTCCTGTCCTCTTCACTCTACTCCCTCATCCCACCCTAACAAGCCCTTCACCGCTGCACTAAGCACACCCCAGCAGCACCCACGTACACAGAAAATGTGATGAGGGTGCTGCCTCACAGCTGCAGGCAGCTGGCCAGGCATGCCTGACTGACAGTCCCAACGCACACCTGGCACCAGCTCCTCCTTCGTCGTGCGTCTCACCTGAACGCAAACACAACATGACCGCCTGCCCTTGGCTTTGTATGGCCATCACTGGTGGTGACCTTGTGACAGCCACCATCAGTACAGGCACTTTCACCTGCTTTCTCATCATCAGTGACAAGTGGCGTTCCTCAGGGGCTGGTATTGGGATGGAACCTGTTTAACATCTTTGTCAGTGACGTGGACAGTGGGATAGAGTGCACCCTCAGCAAGTTTATTGATGACACCAAGCTGTGTGGTGCAGTCAACACGCTGGAGGGAAGGGATGCCATCCAGAGGGACCTTGACAGGCTGGTGAGGTGGGCCCATGTGAACCTCATGAAGTTCAACCAGGCCAAGTGCAAGGTCCTGCACATGGGTTGTGGCAATCGCAGGCACAAATACAGGCTTGGTGGAGAATGGATGGAGAGCAGCCCTGAGGAGAAGGACTTGGGAGTGCTGGTGGACAAGAAGCTCAACGTGAGCCAGCAATGCGCCCTTGCGGCCCAGAAGGCCAATGGCATCCTGGGCTGCATCAAGAGGAGCGTGGCCAGCAGGTCGAGGGAGGTGATTCTCCCCCTCTACTCTGCCCTGGTGAGACCCCACCTGCAGTACTGCATCCAGCTCTGGAGCCCCCAACATAAGAAGGACATGGACCAGCTGGAGCCAGTCCAGAGGAGGCCACGAAGATGATCAGAGGGCTGGAGCACCTCTCCTGTGAGGCCAGGCTGAGAGAGCTGGAGCTGTTCAGCCTGGAGAAGAGGAGGCTCCAGGGAGACCTTATAGCGGCCTTCCAGTACCTCAAGGGGGCCTACAGGAAATCGGGGAGGGACTTTTGACAAGGGCATGTAGTGATAGGTCAAGGGGTAATGGCTTCAAACTGAAAGAGGGTAGATTTAGATTAGATATAACAAAGAAATTCTTCACTTTGAGGGTGGTGAGACACTGGCACAGGTTGCCCAGAGAAGCTGCGGATGCCCCATCTCTGGAAGTGTTCAAGGCCAGGCTGAACAGGGCCTTTGAGCGACCCGGTCTGGTGGAAGCTGTCCCTGCCCAGGGCAGGGGGGCGGGAATGAGATGATCTTAAAGGTCCCTTCCAACCCAAACCATTCTATGATCTTTGAAGATGATGAAACCATGGTCCCTGCTACTTCTTGCCTGCATGACAGCTCTGCCTGAGACAACTGTCATCTGAGTAGGGCAAAGGAATTAGCTGACAGGGCAGAGGTGCTGTAAGCAGTTCCCTTTCCAGGGAGAGCGGAATAAAGGTCCTGTGTGAGCGCTGACCAGTGGTTTGCGCACACTCTGTCCCAGCGGGACACTGCCCTCGCCCACCTACCGTTCTGCACCAACTGTGCCAGCAGGTTGTCCTCCTGGATCGCGTAGGTGGCAAAGTTGCTGCCCACGTCGATGAAAGTGGGCAGCGAGCCGGTGGTGAGGCCCTTGATCCGCTGCATGGTGGCGGTGGGGGGATCGGCTCGGAAGCGGTAGAGGCGGGCATGGCGGGGCTGGGAGGTGGCCAGGTGGTGCAGGAAACTCAGCTTGTTCTCGTAGGGCAGCGGGCTGGCCTTGGCTGGGTTGAAGCGGGCAAACTCGAAGCGGAGGGCATCGATGACGACAAGCACGGCCTTGGAAAAGCGCTGGGGTGCCCAGCAGGAGCCCGGCGGGAGGCTCTGCCCCTCCCAGGGCGGCGGCACGAGTGGGTCGGAGCAGGAACTGCTGCTGGCAAGCTCAATGCGGGTGAGCAGGAAGCCGCTCGTGAAGAGCCCGATACCGGCAAAGAAGAGGAAGCAGACCCAGGCCAGGA
>JAAGAY010138411.1:31119-69885 GCA_011801015.1 Ardeotis arabs
TCCCCTGGGCGTTGGGGGGTGGGGGAGAGCTGCCGGGCTGTGTCTCCAAACGGGCGTTTATTAAATTAGAAACAAACACGGAAAGTACCGGTACAGCCTCCCCGGATCCCCAGTGTCAAGGGCGGCGACCCCAGCAGCCGGTGCCGTTGTGGGGAAGCAGCCTCGTCCGCGGGGTGGGGCCCAGCCCGGTGAGGCCGCAGCCCCCCCGGGCCGGGGCAGGGCGGCGGGGTCCTGTCCCTCCCTGCTCTCGGTAAGGGCCGGGGCTCCCCGCACCCCAGCCGCACCGAGAGCCCACAGCACGGACCCCCGGGCACGGGGGTGATACCCTCAGGCGTAACTTTTTTCCCTGATCCCCTTGCCCATCTCGGCCGCCCTGGGCTCGGCCCGCAGCTCCCGGGGCTGCAGCAGGGCCAGGCACGGCTCCAAGTGCCCCCAAATCCCACCCCGAGGGTCCGGCCCAACTCCCGTTTGATGGCCGCTGCCGCCTCCCTGCTCCCGGTCACACTGCGGGCAGGCCCCTGCCCAAAGCTGGCTCCTGGATGGGATTCACCCCAGATGTGCAGATGGCACAAGACTGATTATTTTTTTTTTTTTGCAATCTTCAGTTTCTCTCAAAGCCACAGCACACGTGGGGTCCAGAGGCTCCTGCCGGGAGGGTGCCCCCACGCTCCTGCAGTGAGCCCCAGGTCCCCAGCCGTGTGACAGCCATCTCTCTTAGATCCAGGATCCATGGCAATGGCCACTTTCCCACCGGCCACAGACTTCTAGGGCAAGCCAGACCCCAAAAAGGGTGGGAGGGGAAGTCTAGGCTGCCCCAAGCTGTCTGAAGTGGGGCCGGCCCTATAGAGCTGGTGCCCAGCAAGCCTCAGCCTCTCCCAGGGCTTCTGGTTAGGTTGGTTGTTGGACTTGATGGTCTGGAGGTCTTTTCCAACCTTAAAGATTCTACGATTCTAACACAGCCCCAGCCTGGAGCTGGCGGGTCACCCTCCCTCCCGCAGCCCCAGGTGTCCCTATCCCCAGTCACTCCTGCAGTCCACACAGCCCTGCCCCAACCCGGGCACCCCCGTGCTACCAGGGCCTCATCCAGCAGTGAAAGAGTGCAGGGAAGAACAGCACAGCAGCTCCGATCCTTTGGACAAGCCTCCTCTGTGCTCCCAGCAACAATAAATACTAATAAATACAAACTCTTACGCACTTCCTGCTCTCGACCCTGAGACTGGTGCGGACAGCCTCACTCGGAGCCCCCCACCCAACTCTTCTCTCCCCCTTGTCCAGCTCCAGCCAAGTCTCCAAGCTGGGAGCACCATTGGCAGAAGGCTTGGGCATGTCCCTGGAGCACCAGGGCTGCTCCCCAGCCCCTGCCCCACCCGGTGGAGTCCCCTCCACGATCCCAGCCCTGCCTCAGGGCATGGGCACGGTGTCCATGGTGCTCGTGAAGGCAGGGGGTGTGCAGGGAGGGTGGTACTTCAAGGTGGTGCTTGCTTGCTGGTCCTTTACTCATCTATCCCCAAAATGCTGGGCTGGAGGCTCCTTGGTGGCCCTGGGGGATGGAGAAGGTCAGGCCCGGGGTGAGTAGCAGGGGTTCCTCGGCATCTCCGTGAAGGATTTCAGTTCGTAGGGGATCCCCGAATCCACCTCAATTGACTTGCGGGAGAAAAGCAGCCGGATGTCGTTGTGAAGGTAGATCTTCCCCGACTTGGAGCTGTGAAACCTGAGCGGAGACAAAAGGAAGGCCTCAGGCTCCCAGGCAAGGGCAGGACAGCCTCCCCTACTTTAACCCCTGGCCAAGTTGGCCATGCTCTGGTTGCCTTCAGACGGACAGAGACTGCTGCCCTTGGGCAGGATGGCAGCTCCAACTCCCCCAAAAGAGCAGTCAGTCCCTGCTCCTCCCCGGGGCGACAGGGTCAGGCTGCCATCCTCCCGCTCTGGCCTGAAGGTCTGGGGAGACAGGGACACATGGGAGAGGAGCCCAGGGGTGACCGTGGGGCAGGTGTCCATCCCTCCCAGCATGCCCTACCTTAGGTGCATCAGGTAGCAGAGGACTCTGCGAGGTGGGTCAGAGCCTGGTGGGTTGCTGGAGCCCATGGTGGCCCCTTCCTCCTCCCCCACGGGCACCAGGAAGATGCGATGGCGTAGGAAGGTCATGTGGTTAGCCGGCATGTCCTGGAAGTCGTACGTCACCAAGAACATCTTCACCACAGTCTTGTTGGGGTTAAATAAGGTCTGGGGGCAGAGGGGTAGGGGGTGAGACTGAGAAGGGCACAAGAATGAATCTGTAGGGCAGGGGTGGGGGATCTGAGGTCAGCACCAGCAGGCCCAGGGGTCCAGAAAGCTCCACGCCAGCGCCAGAGGGCTTAGCCTGAGGCCCACAGATCAGTCCTTTCCACCCACCTCCACTCCTGTGCTCCCATCCCCACTGCACGTGCACACTCTCTGGCTGAGACTCCGTCCCCCCCACCAACCTCTTCCTTCCCTGCATCTCCCATCACCTTGTCTCCCTGCCAGCACCCTGGGGACCCTGTGCTCCCCTCCACTGTGCTGTCCTGGTGGCTGCGTATCCCCTCTGCACAAGGTTTCTAGCTGCTGCCCTGCCAAACAATGTAATGGAAAAATATCCACACCCGAGGGCAACCACACTGGGGGGCAACCACAGTCCACCCAGCGCCCTCCCCGTGGTGCTGCTAGAGGCCAGGGGACAACTCACCACTTGGATGGTTCCGGCTTTGGGGACACTGTAACCCTTCTTTCCCAAGGCCTCCAAGTCGATCACTCCCTGGGACAAAAGAAAGAGCATGTGAGAGCGGGAGAAAGCCCACAGAGAACCCACCTGCGACCTGGCACAAAGCCGAGAAACCCCTGCGCCAGGAATGCCTGGCACAAGGCGGTACGAAGACACCCAGCTCAGTCCCTTTCCAGACCCGGGGACGAGCGACAAGCAACGCTGAGGTGACAGTGAAGCAACAGCCATGAGACGGCTGGGCACCAGCCTGCCCGTTCATACGCCTGCAAGGGTTCCTGCTTCTTTCCCTCTGCTTTTTGGGTTAAATACTGCTCCTGGCACAGCTAGCGGTCTCCTCGGGTAGGTGGCTGCTCAAGCCGAGCTCTCCGAAGAGGGGCAGCCCGCAGGATGAGCAGTGCATGGGTACAGCCCCCACTCACCTCCCCCGCGGTCCCAGCCCTCCCTCGGCCGCGTACCAGGAAAGGCGAGGGCGCGCTGTGTTCAGAGATGTCGAAGTAGGTGACGTCAACAGGCAGGGTGGCGTGCTGGGGACAGTAGGAGCCGCTGGCACCAATCTCTGCTGTGAACCCCTCAATCCTCCCTGATGGTGCAAAGCGCCCCTTCAGAATGGACTCCTGAGAGAGGAGGGAAGTGTTAGGGATCTCCAAACACCAGTCCTGCCCCTCCCCTCAAAGCTGCAGGTGAAGATCATCTCCATCTCCATCACAACCACAGGTCTGCTTCCCCCTGCGTGTCTCCCGGCTTTCCAGAGACCAGCCCATGAGGGTCCCTGGCTGCTCATTCTCAGACGGACCCATCCCAAATTGGTGGGCTAAAACCAGCCATCTAACACAGAGAAGTGAGAGCGCCTAGGCTCAGCCCCAGAGCAGCCATCTCAGTAGAGTCCAGGGTCCTGGGGCATCACCCAAGGATCTGCTGGCTGAGCCATCCTGCTGGTGGATGGTGGCTGTGTGACATGGCCACTGCATGCCAGGCCCCTGGGGACAATCAGCTCAGCTCAGCCCCACAGTGGGGATCTCGTCAGGTTCAGCCTCTCAGCCCAGGTTCACCCGTTGTCAACCCAGCCTGGATCCCCCAGGACCCACTTCCCTGGCAGGTGGGTGCCATTACCTCAAAGTTTCCCAGCAGAGCATGGCTGACAGTGGTGGTGGCCCAGGACGCTGCAGAGGACCTGGTTCCCCTCCGGAGGCTGCTCCGGAGATGTCGCCTTTGAGAGAGAAGAGAAAACTGGTATCAGACTGCAGAGCATGCGCAGCCCTGCGTTGCCCTCTCCATGTCCCCCTGTCCCTTTCTTTGCTGGAGGTTGAACCCACTTTCAACCCCCAGGGGCAGAAGAAACCCCCCAGTGCCCCACAGCCTCGGGCCTTGTGGAGGAGAGACACAGGAGAAAGGGCAGGGAAGAGGATTAGACCCAACCTGAACCTCCCATGGGGCTGCAGGGTGCCAGGGTGGCCAGGCACCCTGAGCTCCCATGTCCACCCAAAGGGGCTCCTGGGACACTCACGATTTGAGGCGCAGCCCACTCTTCAGCCTCCTCCCGACTGCAGTGTAATCCGCAGAGCTCTGGAGGGGACATGAAACCATGTTAGGACTGCGCACCCCTGGGAGGTGCCATCGTCCCTTGCCCTGCCCCACAAAGGTCCCAGCAGGTCGGACAGGCTCCCATCCACGAGGAGCCGTCAACAAGGACAACCAGCAGAGCAGCATGAAGCCTGGGGTGTCCAGTGGGGATGTGGGGCTGCCCAAACCCCAAAGTGGCTCTTCTGGGGATGAGGGTGTTGGTATCCCAAACCGAGGGTGCAGCACATGACTCCCACCTTGCAAAGCAGGTCTCAGGTCCAGCCCCAGTGACAAGAAACCCCCAGACAGAGCCATGCACCAACACCCCCTTGCACCTCACAGGGAACGGTAACACATACGATGAAGCTCCCCGACCAGCCTGTGAAAAGTCCTGTCTCCTGGTGATTCATATAAAGTCCTCCTCGGCAGTGCTGCTGGGCAGAGGGGCGTTCTGCCCACCCCTGCCCACAGCTGTAGGGTGGGAGGTGAGAGCCAGGGTCACACTGCAGCCTCCTTTTAAAGATGTCCCCTTTTCAGGGGCTTTCCCTTCTGGAAGCCACACAAAGGGCAGCAAAACACAAAAGGATGATGGAGCTGGCTGGCATGACCGGGCGGGAAAACCCAGGGAAGCTGCTGGAGGGCTTCGCTCTGTAAGGGCAATGCTGGGGGCAGCTGGGCTGGGGGACAGTCACCAAAAAGGGCACACAGGCAGGGATGGAGCTGTGCCCCATTGACGGTGTGTCCCAGCACCAAGCAGGAAGAAGCCAGGGTGGCTCTGCCATCGGTCCCTGCAGGTGCCTGCACCATGGGATGCTCCAGGCAAAAAGAGGAGCACGCCAGCTCTGTCATGGGCCTACTGCAGCCTCAACCAGCAGGACACGGTGAAGGCAGGGAGCTGGTCAGGAGGGATAGGTAAGCAGGGAGGAATCACAGGCAGCTCCTGAGCTGCCAGGGTAGTTGCAAACCTCTGTAGTCTGCCACATTTCTGAGAGCTTGTGGCATCCTGTGGACATGCCATGGGCACCCCAGAATGGCAGAAAAGCCAGTGGCATCTCTGCACACAGCACTGGGGCTCCCACTCCCTGGCCAGAGCATGTTCAGTCTCAGTCCCTGCCACCAAAGCCTCTTCCTGATGGGTATCATGGCCAGGGACACGAGTCATCCCCCACATCTCTGCTTTCCTCCTGGTCAGGCAGAGAGAGGCCAGCCGCTCCTCCCAAGCCTGCCGGTAAGTCTGGCTTAATGTGAAGCTGTCAGACACTTGACTGTGGCCCCACGCCATGTGTGCACCTCTCGCTGTCATGAGGAGGTTGTGTCCTGTCCGAGCAAGGCTCTCCAGGCTAAAGAGCTGGTTGCAAGCAGAGCATCCAGTGACTACAAGGTGTCAAGAGCTGGTGACAACCTACAGACTGTGTCCCAGGGCTGGCTGTCAGCTGCTGCCCTGGTCACACCAGTGCTGTGGCACTGGGACAGGACAGGGCGCTGTGCCAGGAAGGATTGCATTGCTCACAAGGACAGCCCTGAGCTCTGGGTGCCCCCAGGCCATTCCCTGCTCTCCCGCCGCGAGTGACACTCACCTTGGCTGTGGGAAGCAGGTGATTCCAGAACGGAGCCCCCTTGGCATCAGTGCTGCGGCAGGCAGTGGGCACTGGGTGGCACGGCAGGGCCCTCTTCTTCCTTGCTGGTGGGGACAGGCTCTCATCCTCGGAGCAGGAGTCACCCACAACCTCGCCAGCGGGCAGCAGCTTCCTTTTGGCTGGGCAGCTGCTGCTGCTGAGCTGGCTGCTCCCACAGGGAGTCTTCTCCAGCGAGCTCAAGTTGCTGGGCTCGGGGCTGAGTGCTGCCTGCGGAGCTGGGGGTTCCTTGCACCCATTGACCACCACTAGCCATTCCTCTTCTCCACTAGCCCTGCTGCTGTGAGCTGGGCTGCTTCTTGGCTTCTGTCTCTTCCCACCAGAGTCCAACTGGGCTGTTTGTGCAATATTGTGCAAATCAAGGTGAAGTAAGTTGTGGCTACTTGCCTGCTCCCCATTCTCCACGCAGTCTGTGGGCTGATCCCCCGATGAGACAGGGCAACCGTCTCTCATGTGCAAAGTACTGCAAGCAATGTGCTGGGGCCAGGAGGAGGAGGAGACATCCTGTGACTTGTCCTCTCTGCTGGCTTTGGGGCTGTGGCTAGGGCTGCCCTCACACCGGTGCTCCACCACCCGCAGCCCACTGTGGGAGAAGTGCTGGGCAGAGCCACACAAGGATAGCTCCTCCACCAGCAGACCATCCTCGAAGGTATCGTCATCATCCAGGGAAGCCTGCCCAGGGCCCCCATCAAGCTTGCCATCCACTCCCCCACCACCCCAGTGAGTTCGTTTGGGATCTCGCCCCCACTCCGGAGTTCGCTGCTCAGGGTAACCCCTCTTGACAGCCGGCCAGCTGCCTGCCTGCTGCTCAGTGCTCTCAGAAGAGCTGGAGAGATGGGAGAAGATGGAGACCTGGTAAACTTTCTGGCGCTTGATCTCTGTCTCGTTGTAGCCCATAAGGATGCCACGGTGGGTGTAGCGCTGTGAGGAAGGCTCCAAAGGTGCCTCTCCGCTGGGCCTGGACAGGGTGGGGTCTGTGCTGTGCTCGGGGGGCAGGGACGTCTCCGCGTGGATGTGCCGCATGGAGCCTCACTTCCCTGGACTCCGAGCGGAGCCGGAGTCAGAACAGCCCATGCAGCAGCAGAAGAGGGACTGTAAAGTGCCACAGGTCAGGGTGCGAGGGCAAGGGGTGGGAGCTGGACCCCTCTTCGCTCAGGACGTCCAGGTGAGCCTTCTGCTATGGGGTGCACTGCAGCACAGCATCTGAAAAGAGACAGCAGGAGGACGGGGATCAGCCCGAGATCCCTGTCCTTGTCCGGGCTTCTGGCTGCAAGCGACCTGCCAGGATGCAGGCAGCTCCCCGTACAGCGCTGCTGGGACCTCCCTCTCTGGGGACGGCGAGAGGAATCAGGCTGGTGTGGCTCTCTGGGGAACCCTGCGGATCACCCACCTGCAGGATCAGCACTTCCTTCCTGGCCTGGGCAGGGAGAGGAGTCTCCAGCCAGGCTGGAGGCTACTGGGGACAAGTCCGGACAAGCAGTGAAAAGGGAGACTGCCCTCTGCCAGGCACTGGATGTGCTTGCGCTGCTCTGGAGCGCAGGAGTCAGGCAGGTCAGACCAGTCCCAGGGGCTCAGGCCTGTAATCACCCCTTTGGGCAACAGCAACGAGACCTCCCAGCGCTCGCCAAGAAGGACCTGTCCTGGCCACACGCGCTGAACGAGGCAGGGCTGGTGCCCTGCACTGCCAGCCCCACGGCAGGGACAGGAACCTGACCTAACATCACAGTTATCTCTGCCAGCTTGGACCAGGGACTTCCACCACCTCAATTAGCAGCTGGGTGGCACCAGGGGCTGCAGAGCCCACCAGGGGCTCCTGCACCATCCACCCACTCCTGCCTGACCTCCCCCATGCTGTATGGCACCTTACTTTTGGCATTCAGCCCAGTTTGAGAGCTGTGAGAATCCCAGCCGCAAGTTTTTCTGGCTTGATAAATACCGAAATGGCTGCAAAAGCTGAGGCGATGCAGGAAACGTCACCAGCAGACCGAGCAGCTCCAGAGCCCGACAAACTGCCCATGCCTGGCAACTCTGCCTGCTGTTGTGGAGTAAAGGCTTAGGGGCAGGGGAGCAATAGGGAAATTGGTTCTCAAAAGGGGTCACGACTATCTGGAGAGCAAGGCTGTGCCTGGTATTTTGACCCTGCCATGACGGGGATGGGAAAGTGGCAGGCCAGGGTGGTTGAGCCCAGAGATTTTGTTTACAAGGAGTAATGAAAGGTATAACCTTGCACCAGGATGTGCTGGGGGCTGACCAGCTGGAAAGCAGCTTTGCAGAAATGGCCCTGAGGGTCCTGGTGGACACCAAGTCGACCAAGAGCCAGCAATGTGCCCTTGCCACAAAGAACGCCAACAGTGTCCTGGGCTGCATTAAGTACAGTATTGCCAGCAGGCCAAGGGAGCTGATCCTTCCTCTCTGCCACACCTGAAAGAGTGCAGCAAAGGGTCACTAAGATAATTAAGGGACTGGAGCATCTCTCCTTTGAGAACAGGCTGGGAGAGCTGGAACAGTTCAGCCTGGAGAAGAGAAGGCTCAGGGGGATCCTGTCAATGTACATCAATACCTGAAGGGAGGGTGAAAAGAAGATGGAGCCAGGCTCTTTCGAGTGGTGTCCAGTGACAGGAAAAGAGGCACAAACTGGAACACGGGAGGTTCTGTCTGACCATCAGGAAACACTTTTTTTTTTTTTTTTTTACTGTGAGGGTGACTAAGCACTGGAACAGGTTACCTAGAGAGGGTGTGGAGTCTCCATCCTCGCAGATATTAAAAAGCTGTCTGAACATGGTCCCGGGCAATGGCTGTAGGTGGCCCTGCTTGAGCAGAGGGGTTGGATCAGATGACCTCCAGAGGCCATCCCTTACAACTTCAACCACTCTGTCTAACCCACCACACTGCAGCCTGTCCTGGCTGCTCCCCACACTCACCCCTCTGCAGCAGAACCCTGCTTGGCTTCGGATTAACTTCTCTGTCCCGCAGTGGGCGGTCGTTGGCACAACTAGCTGAAGACACCTGCCAGCCAGGCACCCCCCAGAAGCGGCGTGGCTGCCGTGGAATGGCTCCCACCATCACGGTTTGCCTCTGAACCTCTGCACCGTCCTCTCCAGCTCTTCAGTTTCCACAGTGGCTCTGAGGGGAAGGAAAGTGGCAGATGCAGGGCTGGAGTGGCAGATTCAGATGCTTTCTCAGAGAAGGGCAGGAGGGTACTGCCTGCCTGCGGGGTCACACAGGCAGAGAAGGCAGCACTGAAGCTCAGCCTCTCACAGACTCACAAAACCAAAGGCCACATACACGTCTGCCATCTCAGGCGGTGCTATCACTTTGATTTCCATTTAAACTACAAATACTTAAAAGCTAAGCTGTGAACTCTCGTATGTGGCTCATATTTTACATCCCTTTTGCATGTTTTCCTGTATGAAACCCTGTGCATATGAACAGATCTCTGTTTCCTTCTGGTGACCGTTTCACGCCTTGCTTTCCAAGACACTGCAGATCACCAGCAACCTCTGGGCCTCCAGCTATCTGCTGGTCTCACGTCCATCTCCTGCCCCTTTCACCCACAGCACAGGACACTTTCTGGCCCTACAGACAAGGGGAAGAGCTTGCGATTGTTTTCTTCTAATAAGAGATGCCTGGCAGGGAAGGCAGAAACCAGAAGCCTGACAGCCCTGAGCAATGATGGCCCCCCACCAGCTTCCCCCAGTGCAAAGACAGCAGTCCTTTCATGTGCACAGCACTCACCTGCTCAGATGTGCCCTTGATGCACAACAGAGATTTGCAGATGCAACACAGCTCTCCTGCAGTCATAATCCACCGGCACGGCAGCTTTGATGCCTGGAAGAGGGCAAGGAGAAGAGGCAGCTCAGGCAGCAGCTCGTGGTGCAATGCCTTCAGAGTAGGCAGGAGACCTTGGCCACCTCCACCCTCAGCCCCTCTGTGGCAGGGGCAGCCTGTAACTTTGCTGGCCCAGAAACCTCTGGATGAAGGAGAATATGCTGCGCATCCCTGGGGACCATGCCCTCCCCACCTCCTTCCCCATGCAGCCCTCAGCCAGGGGCTCACTGCAGCAGCTGTCTGGAGGGAAGCCACTGTCTGTCCCCCTGGACAACCCAACCCAGAGGTGGGCACTGCTCTGAAGGCTGGAAACAGCAGGGCCAGGCAGATGAACATAATCCCTGAAGGGATGCTCAGAGACACCGAACACCCATGTGCACCCCCTTTCTGGCACCCTGGTCCAGCAAGTCCTCCATCCCATTGTCTTGCAGGTGGGAAGTCAGTTTCAGCAGGCCACTCGCCATGCTCACTGCCTGACCTCATCTGCCCCAGGAAACAGGCTGTTCTTTCATCACATATCCCGTAAGATTTGTAATTAACAGTCATGGCTCCTGAGAGTCAGCCAGCCCAAAAGCCACCACCAGCAGCGCTGGGGAAGGGCACCACCAGCAACCAGCCAGGACAGAGGTACAACACACCAGCTCCACTCACAGCAGGGCAAATCAACCCTGTAGCGTAACAAACCTCTGGTACAAAACCTCATCCATAGCTCTTTGTAAAGATCAGCTCCTCCTGGCACCCCACACGGGGCCGGGACCAAGGCAGTAGAAAAGCAGGTGAATGCCTGCAGCTGCGGGCAGATGCTCTGCCTGCCTGGAAGGTGGAGAGCTCTTCCACCAGGCTGCTGTCTCCCTCCTCTATCCCTCAGCCAGATTTGTACCATGACCTGTGTGGCACAGTCAGCTGCTGGGAAGCAAAATCAGCAGCCCATGACAGGAGTCAGCAGGGTGCAGCAGGAGAAAGCCACATCTTTTCTGCACGTGTCCATGCTGGGACAAATGCACAGTTTCACCTGCATCCTTTCGTTCTCCTTCCCACCTCCCTGTGCAGTCACAGCCCTTTGCTCCCCAGCCTTTTGTGTCCATCAGGAGAGGCTGACATGCTGACACCACAAATCCATCGCAGCCAAGACCTCAACATCAGTCACCAGGTGATGCCAGCACTAGCCCGCTGTGCACACACGTAGCGCAAGGGGCTGCACCGCGTTTTGCCAGCCCAGATACTGTATCCCGAAGCATCGTGGTGGGAAATGCCAGGGCTCCCCAGGCCACTCTAAAAGCATCTCCAAGTACACCTTGGGACCTCCTTGTACATCCTCCTGAAAGGCTGCCTGGTAGCCTGGGATGGGGAGCAGCTGAGTACAGCACTGCTCCTCACCCTCCTGCAAGGCACCCTGGCCAAGAGAGGTTCTCATCCTCCTTCCAGAGGGGACAGAGCCAGGTCCAGGTCCTCACCAGCTCAGCTGAGCAGCAGAGGTGCCATCCCCTGGATACAGCACATGGGGCTCGTTGTGCCTAAGCCAAGCGTTTGGCCCCTCCTAAGCCCAAGTGATGGTGATTTTCACAGTATTTCAGCCTGTGCTGGTGCTCTTACTTTAAGACGGGATTTAACAGGCTTTGCCTGTTGGGGTAAGCCCAGCCAGAGATCCTCCTGCCAAGCTCCCAGGCCCTCTCAATGCTCAGAGGACAGGAGGAGCCCTGTGCTTTTGCCACGGTCTCCCAGCACCTGGGTCCAGAGCTACGCCAGGCACAGCTTTCCTCACTCCCTCCAGCCCAGCGAGGCCTAGGGAAGGGCACTACGCTCCAACAGCCACGAAATACCTGGTGCCAAAAGAGCTGGAGGGAGGGAGAATCTCTTGGGCTCTGGCACAGAGACACTGTGTTCCCTGGGGACACCGAGACACCAGACCCTGATGTCACAGGATGACACAGCCAGGCCTGGGTCAGATTCCTATCAGAGGCTTTGGTCTGGGTATTGCTGCCTGGGGCATAGTGCCATGCCCAGGGACTGGCAGGGCCAAGAGAGGTCCTTGCACCATTTAGACCACAAAAAAAAACCAAAAAGCAACCCCAAACTGGCTTTAGCTGCCTTCCTCCCCCCTGCTCCCTCTCCTGGGAACTGCTAAGGAGACCTTTGCAGCCTCACTGGGGGTGAAGTAGGAACCACACGGCCAGGAAAGAGAGGGGCTGCCATTATAAGAAGGCAAATACTCATCCTCAGCACGAGCAGAGCACAAGGCAAGAGAAGAGGCAACAGAAACTGCTGGAAACAGACTGCCTGAAGGATAAATCGCAGCTCTGAACCCAAGGAGAAGGAAGGAAATCTAACCAGTGCAAATACAAACCCAGAAGCTTCCTGGCACAGGCTAAGAGCAGAGCTTGAGAAGTGCCAGCAGGCAGAAAGTTTCCATCACAACCCTGAAGGATGGCAGCACGAGCAGCAACACCGCCACCAGAGGAGGGTTCCTCCACAGCCTGACAGACAAGGGCTGTAACCCATCAGGAGAGAGACAGACACATTAGGCTGGGGACCACCTCCAGCACAGTCCATAGGAGAGGAGGCAATCCTGGAGAGAAGCTTGTTAGAGAGATGCTAGAGGAGCAAACTGTGCCTGAAGGGAAAGACAATCGGCATGGATGCGGCTCTGGCACTCCCCTGGGATTCAGCTTGAGGAGGAAGGAGCTCACGCTTGGTAGAAACAAGGGAGAGGGAGGGAGGGAGGGAAGGAGCATCCTTGCCCCACTGAGAGGGCAAGCACTGCTCTTGGGGGTCCTCAGGAGGCCTCCTGCCACACCAGATTTATGCAGCTGCAGAGCCCAGCTCAGTGCTGGCCGCTGTGCTGATAATGGGGAGGAAGCCGGAGCCTGGAGGGGAAGGATGGGGCAAGAGGCACTGCCCACATTAGGAGAATGAGCTCCTGGAAACCACGAGAGACAGCTTCTACAGAGACAGCCCCAACACTTCCCTCTGCCCTGCAGCACCCGTGTTTGTGAGGTGCTGCTGCTGCCCTCCCATCCTGTGGGACGGGGCACGAATGGGGTGCAGAAGCCACTGGGGACAGAGCAGCCCTCTCCATGGGGTGCCTTGCTGGGGCTTCAGGCTGCAGCAAGCTCCTGAGGGGCTGAGGTCTGCCCAGCGACGTGCGGTGCCTCCAAAGACCCACGCACAGGTGCCGCAGGGACTGAGCCTTCTGCTTGGCCGAACCAGAATAACACAATGAAACCCCTCCTGGGAGCTGGGGGAGCCGGAGCAGAGCTCTCGGCCTGGGCACTTACCCCTGCTCCCTCTGACGCCCCACGTCTTGGCACAGACGGCCTCCACACACCTTGCCCGGGTGCCTGGCGCGCAGGCAGTGACGCTGACAATAGCCTGCAGCTGGGAAGGGGGGCTCGCAGGGTCTGCGGGCAGATCCCGCTATGCAACGGCCACCTGTGTAGGGCTTTCCCCCACGTCCGACCCCCCTCGTCAGCTACCCCTCCATGCACGGCTGCCCCTCTCCCCGGGAAAGCGCAGTCAAAGAATGAAAAGCAGCTTAAAATCCAGCAGGACAATCGGGCAGCTCTCCAAAGCCGGCAGCACCCCCTGCCCACCCATCACCAGCAGACTCAAACCTCAGCGACAGAGCCCACGGCCGCCCAGCTCCAGCCTTCGACCAGGAGCCCAGGAAACCTGCAGCAGGCAGGGCAGGGAAATCCCATGCAGCAGCCGCTCACCGGGAGGACAGCCCAGGTTGAGGACAGACCTTTGTCTCTGCCTGTCTCACTCGCTCGCTGCCGAAGGAGGAAGAGGGGGGCGGTGGGGGACAGCGAGCAAAGATAACACCCCTAGGAGGGATGTCACAGCCACGTTAATCACTTGGAATTCCAGCCAGCGCAGACCCAGGCGCAGCAAATATGGGCAGCAAATGGAGATGCTCAAAGCTCTGAAATAATTGGATCCTTTCACAAGAGCCGAGCCCAGAATCCAGCACAGGAATTCAGTCCCCGCTGGAAGTCGAGAGATCAAATGCACGGAGAAGCAGGCGCAGCACAAGCAATCCTCAGCCACCACCGTATCCGGCTCCGCAGCCCCTGGCGCTGCTCTAATCTCAGGTGCCTTCTCAGCAGGAGCGAGGGCGAGGGAGGACCGCAGCAGAGAGCCCGAGCCCCCAGCAGAGCCCAGCCGAGGGCTGGCCCCTTCCCATCCAACTTACTCCACTTGTGGCAAGGTGCAGAAACGCTGCCAATGCAAAAAGTGGGTTTCGCAGAGGAAACCAGCAGCCTCGAAGCCTTGTTTGTCTGGAGGAGCAGCCCACAGAAAGGAGACCCTTGAAGCTGCCAGCCGGCCCCCGCAGCCCCGTGAGGGAGATAGCCAGCCTGGCAGGCTTGCCAGCCCGCATCACGTTCCCGGCGAGACACACACACAGCACATGTAGGCTCCTGCTCGGCGCCTCAACGTCAATGAAAAGGCACAGAGGCTTCTGCCAGAAAACAAAGAGGCAGCGGCAAAGCTGGGGGTGGGGAAAACTCTCCGCTGCCCAAGAGGATCCCTGCAGAGGCAGCAGGATGCTGCTGGGCTCCACCGCGGCTACTCACCCCCACGAGCCCGAGGTGGCACTCACTTGCCTTGGTGCAGGGAGTCCGGAGGGTGGGCCAGCCCCCGCTCCCCTCCCCGAGGCAGCACCGGGTGGGACGTGCTGGAGGACAGGAGCCAGGCCCAGGACAACAGCTGGCCACGAGGGGAAAATTCCTCCGGGCTGGCTCCGCTTCATAAAAAGCTGCGTCTTTTCACCTCAGGGTAGCTGCCGTGTGCCGGGGGGAAGGACCGTGCCTGCAAGCTTTGACACCAGGACAATCTGCGGAACCCAATGGCGTTGACCTTGCAGTGGCACGGCAGCCTCGGCAGTCAGCCCAGGGCAACAAAGAAAGCGCCCACAGCGAAAGCAAGCCCCTGGCCACCCAGGCACAGGGACATGTTGGCCAGCTCCCTTCCAGTCCTCCCCTCCCTCTCTCGGGGCAGCAGCCCAAGGGACGGGGACCTTGGCCACTGGATGACCACACAGACCGGCTACTCCACTCCAGACCTCGGTGCCAACTGGAACCGATGGAAAATTTTCCACTGTTGGTGATTACAAAGTCACGTGCCTTTGCAGCCGGTCACAGGATCGCCATGAGAAGGCAAATGGGTCCTGGCAGAGGGGCAGGCACCTCTTCTCTGCGCTTGCACAATGCCTGGGATCTCTGGCTGTGACCAGGGCACCAATGTGCTGCTGGGTTTCAAGTTCCCTAAGGACATTTGTCCAAGGGAAGCATCTCCCAGGTCCAAGCAGGAATAGACCCTCACCACACTAAGTGATGCATAGATGTTAGTATTAACAACCCTTTTTATCTGATGTCCCAAGAGCAAGAACGATGCCTTGGGGTTACTGTCTGCATCAGAAGCCCTGGGAACCCTATCCTGACCCGTTCAACTCAACCCCAATGGAAAGACAATCACTTACTAGTAACTCCCATCCCATCAGCTCCCTGTCCCGGGCCATGCACCGTGGGAAGTGTGATGTAACAGCCCAGCCTGCTCTCCACCACTATGAGCAGGGTACAGAAGCACGAGTCCCTGACAGGGAGCCCTGGAGGGGGATGATGCTTTGTGAGCTGTGAGAAGACAGCACAGCAGTCAGCGGGTGACAGGACCCCTTTTGCTCCCACCTCTGCTGTTCCCTCTCTCCTCCCTCCAGCCACCTCCGCATACAGCCACAGCCATCCACAGCCCCATCTTCCCTCCTTCCTGAGCCAGCTCCTTCTGTACCCTGATGCCCTCTAGCCATCCACACATCCCGGATGCACAATCCTTCACCTTCCCAACATCCTTGACATGGCAGCTAGGCTCTACATCCCCATAAGCGTGCTCCTCTTCACTCCCACCCCAACCGCATCTTCCTCCTCCATTGGATGTTGCCCTGTTTACACACACTCCCATGCACATCCCCAGTCTCCCCAGACTTTTACACATGCTCTGTTGCCTCCTGATCGTTGCAGTTCATACCATAAATTACCCCAGTGTCACCACATCCCCAACTGCCACCCACCTATAGCCTTGCTAAGCTGAGTCTCCTTGCACACGCTCCACTGACAAGTCCACAACACACATCTCCCCATCTCTTGTGGGAGAGCCACCACAACGTCACCTTACCCTACCTCCCCGAATGGTCACCAGGATACAGCAGAGCAGAGGAGAAGGTCCCAGGGACACTGCATTACCCCGAGCAGCTCCGGACACAGGCACCAAAGCTACGTGTGGGAAGAGGGAGGAGGTGAAGTGCCCGCAGCGGGGAGGGCAGCAAGGATTGTGCACGCAGTGTTTACCCCGTGGGAACTGCCCGTCCCCACCGCAACCCCTCTTGCGATACACTTCCTTTTACCGTAAGAACCCTCCAAGGGAGGTGCTTGGGCACGGGCTCTCAGGCCTCCGGCTCGGTGTTACCAAGCTGCAGCCTGCAGATAAGGCTGCAGCAGCTGTGGGGACACTCAGCATCTCTTCCACTCCCTGTGCTAGACATCTACGTGACACAGGGGAGGAGATACCACACACACACATGGCTGTGCACACCCACCCAACTCACTGTTTTCCAGCAGCGATTTAGAAAGTCTCAAGCCTAGCGCAGGCCAGAGCAGTGACATGGGCAGGGATTCGCGCCATAAGAGTGAAGCTTTGTCCCTTTTTGATTGTAAAGAGGTGGACAAGGCCAGGGCTACTGCAGGGAAGGAGGATTTCCACCATGAATTCAATGCCCTGTGCCTTGTCACGGAAAAGGAAAGTCTCTCCTTCTCATGGGACTGAAGGTGAGAGAAATACCCTGCTAGCATTAGGAAAAGGGTGCCACAGCTGCCATCTAAACACACACTGTTGCCCATAATGGAGGCAAGCACACAAGTGCACAAGCTTCTTTGAAGGGAAACCAGGGGGAAGGAGGGACTGGCATGTCTGACTGCAGGCATATCCATAAGCAAGTGCCAGTGGGAGACGCAGTCTAGTTCCTATTGCATTCCGTGAAACTGGCAAACCTCCTGGTCTATGCACTCCAAACCACTTGTGGGGTCCCACTGACTGCAGAGCCCTCTCCCTGATGTATCCACAACTCCCTCCTCCATGAGGCTGAGCTCCTGCAGGGCTGCCAGGGCTCCAAGCAATGCAAGTGGCCAGGGATGCCCCTTGGGATGAAAGGTGGAATCCACCCAGCACCTTCACGTTGCATGGAGATGGAGGAAGCCAAGGCTCAACTGGTGCTTCATGTCAGGAGGAGGCTGGAGAGGACCTGCGCCCAGGGCTATCTGGCAGGTGCAGCCTGCAGGGACTACACAGCACTGGGGCACCACATATCAGCATCCTCTGTCTTCACAGAAGTGATAGTGAAGAGGGACGGGCTCGAGACGCAGCTGCGTCCCCAGACAACCCACCTGTGCAGGAGATGAGCCTCCACATAGTCCCTGAAAGATGTGAAGGCCCCCGTGCAAACTCTGCTGGCAGCCCCTGTTTTGCTGCACTGCTTCTATGGGAACACACAAAGCTCAGAAACCTCAGAAACTAGCTTAACTATGGCAACAGGGTCCAAAACACCTTCAACCATGGTGGCAGCCGTGGTGCTGGGGACACAGATGTCCCCCGAGAGCTGACGCTCCTAGAGAGATGGAGCCCACAAGAGACCCAAGAGCTCTCCACAGACCAGTTCATCCCCAGCCGCGCAGTGATTTACCCGTGCAGCTGGGAGTGGACCCCGGGAGCCTCCCAGCTGAGACCACTGAACCCTGCTGCTCTCCATGTGCACGGGTGTCATAACAGGGATATCCAAGTAACACAAGAGCGCCCAGAGCAGTACTGAGTAATGAGTGGACTACCAGGGAAGGGAGGGCACACAGTGCTCCGAGCGAGACAGCAGCCCAGCACAAAGGAGCCCAGGGGAAAGGCTGAGAGGAGCAACTTGAGAAGGGGTCTGGGGACAAACATAGGTTCATGGGAACGTCCTAGACCTTGAAAACCCTCATAAAAGCATCTGGGGAGCCTGGATATCCTCCTAGCCTCTGCCAGATGTGGAGGCAGATGTAGCCACAGCTGAGGGTCAGCTCTGCCCAGGCACCATGGCTACACACAGCCTCCCATGCTCTTGCAGACAAATCAGAGTAAAACAGCCAAAAAACCTTTGAGCACTTACACACTGGACAGGCTTCTGCAGCATCAGGCACCAGGGTTAAAGTTCAAGACACAATAAATCACAGAGCGAAGTTGTTTCTGAAGACCAGGCTGATACGGCTGCCAGCAGCCAGCCTTGCAGAAGGACAGGATCAGGAAAAGAGCAGCCATGAGAATAAAAGGTTGGCAAAGAAACAGAAAATACTGGGAGCAAGTAATTCTTTCCAGACAGTCCTTTGGGCTCATCTCAGTCTCCATCTGCTCCCTATCTGCTCGAGATGGTCAGGCAGCTGGAGCCTTTAAAAAGGCTACTGGTGACTTCCTCCCCAGTCACCGCTGTCTCTGGGACAGGCACCACGGGGAAGATAAACCTGGAGCCCTTCCAGCCGGAGGGCTGGGGGCCAGCATCCTCCCCAGCCTCCCGACAGTGCCAGCACCCGGCTCTGCGCTGCCAGCAGAGCAGGGTGGATGGTTTATTGTCCTGTGCTTTACTGCCGACTGGCTTTTTGCGCTCGTGCAGGGAGAGAATAACGCCGACCTCTGGAGAGACGGCTAAGACAGATGGGGGCAAAGTAATGAGCTGGGCAATGCTGCTAAGGCAGTGCCTCCATCGTCCTGCACTGCTAATACTGTACGGGTGAGACAAACCAAGCCAGGAGAAGGGGATGGCCAGAACAACACCCTGATTCCTCCCATTGGCCTACAATCTGGTCAGTCCGACAGGCCATGAGCTGCTACACTGCCAAACGCCCTGAGAACTGCAGAACTGGGGAAAAATGACAGTGGGAAGGGACTTCAGGGGGTTTTGGTCCAATCCTGCACACAGCAGGATGTTGAGCAGGTTGCTCAGGGCTTTCACCTGCTGAGAACTGAAGGTCTCCAAAGGTAGAGACTGCCCTCACTTCTCTGGGCCCTGCTCCTGAGTCTAATCACACTTCTGGAGAAATATTTTTCCTAATATCTAATTGGAATTTCCCTTGTGTGCCATTGCTTCTCATCCTGTCCCTGGGTACTCCCCAGGAAAGCCTGGCTTCAGCTTTTCTCCAAACCCATAGACGCCAGCTGTGGCAAGAGCCCCCTTCGCTGCTTCCCCTTTCCCAGGCTGCACAAACCCACCGCTCTCAGCCTCTGCCCCCAGTGCAGTGCAGCACACCAGCAGCCCCACGGCAGGGCCAGAGCTCCAGGGCACCTCTGGAGGGTGCTGGAGCCTGTTTGCATCCATACTGCCCAGCCAATGGTGCCACCGGGGAGGACAAGAGGTACCTGTGGCCAGCTCCGAGGGGTTGTTTTCGTTCAAGTATTTGATCCTTGCTCTGGTTGGAAGCGATACCAAGTACCTATGTCAGTGCCTGCTGCAAGACACCTAGGCTATCCCAAGCTGGGAGCCTCAAGGACCTGATCCAAGAAGTTTGGCCCTAAATACTGAGGGCTTTGGCTTCACCAATACCAGGCCTACCTCCATTATGCCCATGGGGGACCTGCCCTCAGGACTGACAAGCAGGACCATCAGGAGTCAAACTCAGCAGAGACCATCTGGGCTAGATGGAAACTCAACAGACCAGAGCAGGTCCCTGGATGAGGGAAGCAGCCATCTACAACCCCCTCAACACCCACCTAGGTCGGCCGTAGAGTCCAGAGCACACAAAGGATTTTGGAGCCAGTGATTAACCATGTCCCCCAGATCTGCAGCACATCATCCCTGTCCCAGCTCTCCCTCAACGCTGGGTTCCTTCAATCCAGAGCTATCTATTTATCTGTTTCTGCCCCAGTAGGGATCATTCATTTTTCCATCCTCTTTCTGCTCTCTCAGAGCAGTTAGGAAGGTTAGTTGGCAGGATCCAACCAGGATAGAGACCTGCTCATCTTGCCCAGTGCTGGCTGGACACCCCACTGCCTGCGTGGGGACAAGGATCCACCCCACGCACCGGAGGCCGAGATACCTGGTTACCACATGTCTCCCTTGCAGTGCACATCTTCAGTCCCTCCTGGGAAAGCCTCAGCACCAAGGACACCCCAGGCTTCACGGGGACACCAGTATACCCATGGCTGCAGGAGACGTGGGCAGAAAATGCGTTCAGCACGAGGCCGAGCCAGTTCCCGACCTGCTCCCAAGCCACACGCACTGCGTCCACCTGTGAAGCCCTGCAGCTTTCCCAGCTCTCCTCTGACACCCTCACCCCATCACCCGGGGGACCCGGCACGGGCTGCCAGGCTCTTGGGTTCCCTTGAAGCCCAGCCCTGGGCGAGCACCTGCCCTCTCCTTCCCGCTGACTCATTCCCCTGTGATTCACCCCTCTCCTCCTGGCCTGACTCACCCACTTCTGCCACCACCGTGTGCACGCACGCGCGTGTGTCTGTGCGTGCAACCCGTCCGCAGCCATGCGGGCAACGCCACAGACTCCGCACACCAGCAAACTGGGCAGGGAGCCTGGCTGGGCTGTGCCGGAGCCCTCGCTCTCCACAGCACCCAGCAGCAGGAGAGGCCAAGATGACGCTGCTGGCTGAAGTCCACGTCGGAGAGACGGGGCAGAAAGGCAGGCCGGGAGCACTGCCTTGAGATAAGGAGCGAGGGGAGGGCTTCCTCTGAGCTCTGGGGCTGCCTTCCAGGCAAACTCGTTGGCTTTATCAGCCCTCCTGCAGCCTGATCCACGCTGCTGGGTCTGGGAGGGTTACCCAGTGCTGCTGCAGCTCAGATCCACAGCAAGAGGTCTGCCGACTAATCTGCCTTTGGGTACAGCCAAACATGCCCTCCCAGGCTGTGCCTCTTCCCAGTTTGACTCTCCAGGGTGGAGAGCTTCCTGGGAGCCAGAAGGGGACCTATTCCAAGCACAGCTACGGTCACTCAGCATCAGCCAGGGCCATTGCCCATGCAGGGCCCACAGGCTTGGCCAGTTCCTCAATGTGGACAGTGCAAACCACACACATGATGCTATGTATACGTGTCCTCTGCTGCTTCTCCGACCAGTAATTCCCCTAATGCTATGGGGCTGAAGCTCAAATAGGCTTTGCCCCACATTCTATCCCTTCACCTTTCCCTCAGCATCACCCCTTCCAACCTCAACCTCCTTCTCCTAGGGGACCCGAGCAGGCAGAGGTGACAAGAGGAAGATTGCACACCGCAGCCCAGCAAGAGCTGCGGCACACACCTCCCAGCTGGCAAGCAGCTCTGCGTACCAGAGCACATCCATCTGCATCAAGGAGCGCATGAGAGTGCCGGTGCACGCGGAGGACGCCAGTCTGTGCGGCATACCCGGTCATGGACCTGCGCCTCTGCCTGTCATAGCTGGAGGATGCACTTCCTATTGACTACAGGAGAAAATTGCTGGGATCAGACACAGGCTCTTCTCCCACCTTTTCCATTCCGCATCCCACAGGTCAGAGTGACACTGAGAAGGGGCTCTGGTCCCTTCCACCCAGGAGCGCTTGGCCAGCTGCAACATTTTGCCTACAGCCACAAGCAGGTTACTCAGGACAAGCCTTGCTGGTTCTGCAATAGGACAAGTCGGTCGAGCATCACGTCTCCAGCAGGGTCACACAGCCCTGGTCGGGTCAGGAGGCCCCAATACCTGGGAATTAAGGCCAGATTAAACCATCCTTTGGCCAGGGAGGGAGGGACAATGTTTTGGGCTGGGATGTCACATATTAACAGGGACAAAGAATGATTTTCTGCCAACGTTCAGGACTTTGTCAGAACTGCTAGTTCTCCCTGGATTTTTACATTCCTGATCCTCACCATGTAAGCACAGAGCCTTTCTCCCTTCTCACACAAATAAAACCAAGTTTTCTCCATCACATGGTGTCCCATTGGCGCTGGCAGCTTCCCCTGCACACCACCCCTCCTCTCATCAGGATGTGCCAGTCCCTGCAGTCCCTGCTAGGGAGGCAGAGTGGGAGATCCATAGTGCACAACGCATCTCATCAGTGAGGCCAAAGGCAGAGCCAACACCGTGGTCACAGTGTTAGCAAAGTCACAGCACTGGGGAAGCACCTGAACAAAACTCAGCAGCTACCAGCATGGCAGGCCCAGCAATTTAAATGCATGTGCTTAAATCAGCCTGTCACCACTGAAAAGATGGGCTACAAGCTCTGGGAGCCCCTGAGAGTGCAGTAATAACCTACATGAGCTCTTAGACAAGGCTGGCTCCCTGCCGTAGCCTCCAGGCAAAGAGGAAGCCAAGTGATGTGCCCTACATCCAGTGAGAGCAGCCGAGGACTGCTCCGATTTGAGGCAGACCATAAAGATTTCCTGCCAGCCCCCCATTTTTGACTAACAGAGGGGTAACATCCCATCTGTGGCACTCCTCTCCAGCCAGACTGGGGGGAAGAGCAAAGAGGAGACAGTCAAGCTTCTCTTGCTTCTGACATCTCTCCCAAACCAAGGGGATTCCTTGCAGCTGCCTTGTGTTCCCCTTCTGCAGCCCAGATGGCTACAAAGAGTGGTAGAGTGTCCCTGCAAAGTACAGTGACAAGACCTTGCTGCCTTCAACTAGCACGTTTCAGGGCAGCAATCTGGGAGCCAATTCATTCACCCACCTTTATGTCAGTGGCATGCTCCTGCAGCACAGGTCATGCCAGAGGGTAGGACAAGAAGAGAGGACTTTGAGCAACAACAGATGGAGATGTTCAGGCTTTCTCAATGTGGATGCTAAACAGCATGAAGTTCTTGAAGTTGATGCTTCTGCCAGAACAGTTCCTAGTTGCACGGACAGACATACAGGGCACAACTCTGAGAACAGGCCATCTACCAAGGTGAACTGAGGACATAACTATTTCCATGAGGCCCAAACCAAGCCTTCCATTTCTGGGTTCTGCTTCTCACAGCAGCTGTGCTCCCTACAGTTCTCCATTTGTGGTGCCTGAAAAAGCAGAGTAGCCTCCAGGCTGCTAACTTAGGTGGTGATTGCAGTGACCCTCACAGAGTATTCCCTGGGAACAGCTTTAATCTCCTAGACAGAGCCCAATGAAGCATCATCCCTTTGTTCCAAAAAATCACATCCAAGGTCATCTGATCCAACATAAAGACCAGATGTGGAATTTGTTTAAATGAAAGCTAGATGGGGGAGCACGCCTCTGCCAAGGGATGGAGCTGCATGGCCAAGTGCCTGCTAACCCAGCCTGAAAGTCTTAAACTGCCTTTCCTGGTTGGTAACACAGATCCAAGTTTGCTAAAATTGGAAAGCCCACCGTGTGGTTTGCAGCTGGTGCTCACCCTTCCTGCAAGCTGGAAACCCCTATTGTCTCAGCAGCCCTGATCAGGCCCTGGCCCACATCAGGGGATGTTCTTGTTGACTCAGCACATCCTGCAGCCCTCTGTACGTGTCCTGGGTGGGCTGGCTGGCTGGCTCACTCCGTCTGAATCTCAGGATGGAAACTAGCTGTGTCCTCTTTCCACCTTGCTGTGGGAAGGGAAACAGAGGCTTCTGCCATCCATGCCTTCCCTAGGTTCTTTTGCTGGCCCCTCTGGTGCTCTGCCCTATGGGGCACCCTGAGCAGACAACACTAAGCAGAGGGGCTAGGGAAGCAGCTAGATGCGGGCTTTTCTGCTTAACTACACGTGAAAAAAACCACCCAGAACTGTCTCCTCTTCTGCATTCTGGAGTGATCCTCCCTCGCAGGCACTGTCTTTTACCCTCTGCAGCCTTCACGGGCTCAGAGCAGGTTGGAGAGGCCCGAGTGCTGGCTACACCAGTGATGCTCCAAATTCAGGTGCCACACGTGCAGGCAGCTGCAAATACAATACGGGGGGAAAACCAGAACCAAACCACCCAAAAATCCCAGGGCAGAAGGCCTGCACAAAGCCTGTAGTCCTGCCCTCCTGGCTCCCAGCCTTGTGTGCAACACTTATTTATCCCAGGATACAGTTCCAGTTTTCATTCTGGCCCTAAAGCTCCCCACGAAGTTGCTCTCACTGACCTTCACAATTTCTTTTCTCCCTGCCCCACTTCCAGCAGGGACCTCAACTGCTGCTGCCTCCCAGCAAAAGGGTCTCCATGACCTTTGTAATTCAACACACTGGGAAAGACTCAATGGGTCCCCTCTATTCCTAGCCCAACACAGACCTCAAAAGCCCTCTTTGTTCCTGCTACCAACCCTACCCCACAACCGTGGCTTAACCCTTAGGGCAGTGCCTCAAATAAAGAGTGCTTCACAAAAGCAATGCAAGCAGCAGCATCTGTGGGAAGCTGGGCCTACCCTCCACCTACAGAAAAACTGTGCTGACAATCTGCTGGTGGCTCGCAGGACGCATTGGATACACACAGCAGGGTGAGGGGAAGATGTTTCTGACCATCCTCATCTTCAGTACAAACTACCACCAGGCTACGTGGGGATCCTGCACCCCACGGTGCTGCAGTGACATGGGCATGATTAGGGCTTGCAAGTCTTTATAGTCTCTTGGTCTCACGCTGCCTGCCCTCAGTTCAGTGAGTTTATTACAAAACATCCTCTATGCAGGCAGATTCAGGGCTGCAAGGAAGGAAGAAAGGTGAGGAAGGAAGCAGGTGGGACTGGGCACTCCCTTTGTCACTCCTGCTCCTCTGCTCCTGCCCCCAGGTACAGCCGCTGCTCCACGCCCAGGCGCAAAGCAGAGACAGAGAGGGATGCTGTACTGTTCCCTCCACAGACTGCACATCGGTGAGAGAGCAGTGACAGCGCTCCTGATTTTTGCCTTGTCTGAGCTAAGCCCAGACCCCATCCTGAGCAGGAGCCCATAAATCACACGTTGGAGGAAGCTGTGCCACAGGACTGTCCGTAACCATACGCCCCGCACATGGGAATGCAGAGGGGATGGGAGGTGCAGTCAGCCCTCCCTAACCTAGCATGATCCCTGGCACAGGAGCAGGCAGTACGGAGCCAGGGCTGCCTTGCAGCACCCAAAAATGCCAGCTCTGCAGCTGGGATGGAACAGAGCTGCCCTGCAGTACCTCGAAACACCAGCCCCACAGCAGACAAAGCAAGGCTTGCACCGCTGCACCCCAAAACACAACCTCTGCAGACAGGATGGGGTAGGGCCATCCTGCAGCACCCCAAAATGCCATTTCCTACCAGCTGCTGTAACTTCCCCTCTGCCTGTTTCTGGTCCTGCTCCCCATCTCTGTGCTCCCCAAGCCACAGGGAAACTGAGGCACGGTGTGCTGTCCCTGCCCTGGGGAAGGGTGGGCAGCCCCCAGCACCGGTCACAGGGTGGGGAGCACAACAAGGGTGGTACTAACACCTCTGAAAACTCCAGCGATGGGGAGAGATAAAGATTCTCACATGTCCTGTAGTAAGTAAGCAGCTACCTGAATTACGAGCCTTCTCTGTTCCCACCTCTCTTTGAAGCAAAGTTGTCCCTACTCTGCTGCTGGCCCTAAGGACTGCATCGAGCTCAGCTGGGATACATCTGGCCTCACAGACTGACCCACATGCTCTCTGGCACCAGAGGGGACGGGGACATGCAGGGCTCTGCATCAGATGTACGTAACTTAGTGTGGGCCAGAAAAGAAAGGTAATACCATATAGGAACAAAAAACCCCCACAAAACCCAAACAAACAAACAAACAAAAAGATAGAGCATTACAAACCAGAAGAGTGTCCTGGCTTCCAAGAGGCTGGTAGGGCCTGGGTGCTTCCTTGAGAGCAGGTTGTCGCATGCTTTACTTTAAAAGATTCATGCGTTCGAGTAAAGACTTGGATTCTCTGGTCCAGCTCTAGGAGCTGGTAAGTTTCCAGGTACTGATCCCAGCCTCCAAAAACCCTTTTGAGGGCCTGTCCCAGGACAAGACCCACAGCACTGCTCACCCACACTAGCATCCTTTAAAATCCCTAGGTCTGGTCCCATCTATCTACTTTGTAGGCAGAAAAGCTAAAGATCAAGATTTGTTCATTCAGGCTGCAGGTCAGACATCTCACTATTATTAAAGTCCCAGGTTCTTTATGGTATTTCTCAAGATCTCCAGGTTGAGAGCCCAGCATTGTCCAGTTTAACTGGGTCACTGAATGAGAAAGCAGAGCTCAAGCTGCAGAAGATGCACAGCTATTACACACTGCTCATCTGCAAATCTCCTGGCATCTTTCCCCAGGCCCACATCTCTCGGTTGCCTCGCTCTGCCTTCCTGGGGACTCTCTGAAAACAGACCACTTCACCCCTCCCCAGGGAGGTGTGTTCAGGTGGTACTCGCTGCTGTTGTCATGCAAAGCATAACGTTATTGCTAAAACCTTTGCCCCAGCTCTAAATCCCAGGACAACATAATAGTAGATTAAACTCATTATTCCCTATCACTTTATGGCACAATCTTTTCATTTCTCTGTTAACACACATCTGAGACGTATCAAGTTTCAGCCAGGCTCACTCCAAAGGAAATTCCCTGCTCTTTCCTTACAAGGATTTGCACGAGCAATACCTTTTCTTTTTGGCAGCAGACAAAAGCCCAAGCCACCACCACAAAAAACCCCAAACCAAAAAACACTCAGGAAAAAAAACACTTGGAGGTTCACTTAAGGACAGAATTAGACTTTTCTCTCCAGACCACCGCTTTGGTCAGACCTTTCCCAAGCTCTGGAGGGCGACATTCTCACTGCTGCTCACACTGGTGCAGCTCCATCAGCAATGTTTGGAGTGCTGTAGTAAAGAAGTTTTCAAGGGTGAGAAGCCTTTTCCTTCCCAAAAGCCACCAGCACGCGAACACAGGCATTTCCTGGTAAACTGCTGCTCCTCACTTCCAGCCTCTGCTACAGGGCTGGCCTCTGATAGCAGCCTTCCTCCGGAAACACCACTGCGTTCTGCTCTGTTACTCTAAGAGTGTGATATTGTAGGGAAACAGAATTAAACAGATCTGTAATCTGTAATAAACCATTCCTACTGAGCTGCCAGGGAGATAGCTGCACAAGAGAAAGCAAGGAGCTGTAGGTCTGTTTCCTCAACAAATCTGAGCCATGAAACAGCCCTTTGGTTACAGGGAACAGGCACAGCAGTAAGAAGAGCACTTTCAGGGCGGCAGCTTGATGCCACCGATTGTGTTCTCTCTTCCTAGATTTATCACGCAGCCAGGACAGATCATTGCAAATACCTTAAGATCCCAGACCATCAGCCCAGTGGAGAGGTCAGCAGACTGGCCCCAGAAAAAAAGCCTGAGAATATTCTAGTTCCTCAAAAACTGCTCATATTTTTAGCTGTTGCTGGCTCCTAGAAGACAAATTGAAAGCAAAGCTCAGACCCACTACTTAATGCCATATCAGTTTTATTTTGCTGGCAGCCACCGCAGAGAGGACCCTGAGAATCACCCTATTTGTCCACCGCTGGCCCAGCGATGCTAATCTCATTAGCAATGCAAGCACTGGTATAGAAAGGACTGGTACAGAAAGTGACTGCGCTAACCTGTCTGTGCTATGCTCTCTCTGCAGGGCTACAGCCCTGCTGACTGCTAGCATGAAAACCCCAGTGCACAGAGTCCAGGCCTGTTCCCTAGGTCTGAGTTGAGCAAAGGGGTGGCTCTTACAAGCTATTCTTCATGCATCTTCCAGACAGGGCGATCTCTAAAGTGCTTCTGGGCTCAACTATCTTCTCACAATTTAGGGAATGCAGGTAGAAACACCCACCAAGTCAGTTTCCTTCTGGTCCCAATGATCAATCACCTCTTTGCCAAAATCCCCAGCACTCTTCCCACAGCAGCAGCATTAAGGTTGCTCCAAAAGGACACCGGCCATTTTTTCAGTGACACTGCTCAGTGTGGTGTCCCCATTTGACTACTAGCAGCTATGCATGTCCTGGACTTGCCTAAGGAGACGGCAGCAGCAAAGCGCAGCAGCCCATAACCCACACAGTACCTTCCAAACTTCAACACCGCAGCTCAGCCAGGAGGAAATGTCTCTTGGCTGCCTCTCCCTCAATGGTTATTCCAGCACTGCCTGTCTTAACTCCTTCCCAAACTGGGAGCACAGTATGTGACCCCACCGCCTTTGGGCTTTTCTGATTCTTGGTGCTGTGCTTAAAAATGTGTAGCATGAATAGGCAAGACAGAAAAAGAGGGACCAACACTTTCAAAGATGACATAACTCATCAGGCCACAGTGCTCAGGAGCTTGAGTCTTGGGCAAGGATCTCGGCATGCAAGGTACTGTATAAATGGCAAAAGAAACACCCTCTGCCCTAGAAACTGGCACTTCACACCCCAACACACACACAAACCCCAGAGCTTTATCTGCTGGGCTCTGCATCCACTCCATGACATTTCATAGCACCTCTTTAGGCCTCAGTCCAGAGGAAAGATCAGAAGCAACGGGCTGTGAAAGTGGAGTCAGAGGGAACCACTTTTTGGTTCAACGGATTCTGACCATGCTCTGCCATCATCCACACCTGTAAGATACTGTAACGCCAATTCTCACGCCAGGTGCTGAAGGTCACATACAGGAAGAGCAGCACTCGAGCTCCTGATCTGAAATTGCCTTTAGTGTCAGGTACCAGCATCCCAGCTTCCTCCACAGAATGAAGCTCCAGCTGCCAGCACGAAGCAATCTGTTCCCCTCTGAAAGGGGAAGGAACCTGTCAGAAGCAGGATGGAGGAAGCACACCACTGGGTCGCAGGCAGCTTTCCCAGAGTCTCCAAGTTCCACCTTCCACCTCTTTGTTTGCTCTCCCTTAGGAGCACTAGACTTGGAGTCCAGGGGGTATTTTACAAACAAGGCTAGCCCATTTCGAGTTTTCAGATGACCGGAACTGTAGCACTGGAGAGAGTTTGGCAGTCTATACAGATCCTATAATCACCCTAAATCAGAGATGGACACTATGGTAGTGGTGGAAATGGTGAAACGGTTTTCAGAGGAATGTCTGAGGCTTTGTACCCTGGTTCAGAGCTGGAAGGAGTGGTCACAGTTCAGGCAAGAATTGTGACCTTTGTGAGCGTAGGTCTGTTTGGGCAGCTCACAGACAAGCATCCTTTCCCCTCCAGATTTGCCTGGACATCCTCGTCCCAGACAAACTCTGGCCACAGGCACTACAGCAGTGTGTGCCACCCTATGGCAACTCCACACATTTGACCTGCACAAGTTCAGAGCATCCTCCAAAAGTGGAGCAGGCTCCTTCCCCTCCCATTCTGGGCTGGGTGCAGAGCTGTGGGCAGGGCGTTGTAGCTCACTGTGAGCACTAACCTTTGAGAGGTGTAATGAGAGAAGTTCACAGCTCACACAGCCACCCATGTTGAGATGGGGAAGCTGTGCTTGCTGCCAGCCGGTCCCTTCCCCCTGGCTTGCATCCAGGGCTTTAGGCACATCATGGATGACTCGTTGGGTCTCAGTAACACTCACATTATGGCCAGGCTGGAGTCAGCTTCATGACCTGTTCTCTCTGCGCAGCAAGTGGCATGATGTTACTCTCTTCCTTCACCTGGAGCCAGCTCTCTACCAGCATCTGCAAGGGGTCTGCCCAAAGGCAGCTTCAGAAACGTTTAACTCCTCCTTTACCTGCCCCAGAGGATGGTCTTGGGCCACATCAGAGGGCTCACTAGGGCGTCTGCTCTCCATCACAGTACAGATACTGTGAACAAGGCAAGCTAGCTGTGCGAGGTGGACGGCACAGTACAAGGCCAGGCTTCCTTGGAAGGTGCAGGCACGGCTGGAGCCACTTACATTGACTAACTGAGGATGAGCAAGGGCAGCAGAATTACTTACTTTCCTCTGCGGTTCACTAAGAGGGCTCAGGGGACTGGTTTCTTTCTGGCTGGGCCTGCTCTGCCACTCAAGACTTCAGACAGAACAGATCTGCAAACAGGAGCTGCCTGCCCGTTCCCCAGCGAGGGGCGAAAGAGGGGACAAAACACCCTGGGCCACCCATCCTGAGGCTGCTGCCTGGGGAGGACGGCTCCTGACACCAGATTGTGACGCAGGAGCCCAGCGGTGCCAAGCTCATGGCATGGCTGGGATGGGGCTGCATCCAGGGCTGCGGCAGGCTGCATGTTTTCCGCAGCTGCTCCTCCACCTTGTGCTGTGGAAAGAGCAGTGCTGGGATGCTGCCAGCGGCGAGTTGCCATAGCAATCCCCCCAAGCACGCCCCTCTGCCTCCTTCCTTTGTCTCTGCTCCCCCTAGCCTTGCTGTCCACTCCCCACTACTCAACACATAAAACCCGCCGCACGACACCCAAAAGCCTCAACGTGCTCCTAAAGGGCTGTTCATTACCCCAAGGAAGGAAACAGGTGGAAGCCCACCCCCACAGGCTGTCATCCCTACCTGCTTTGCAGGCAAGGTGCCTATTCTGGAACCGGGTGCATCGCACCCCACTGAGCCCAGTCCGGAAGCGTGACACAGGAGAGCTGGGCAGCCAGACACGGGGCGCAGAGACCCCTCTAGCTGCACCCTGTGTCGTGCTGTGGCAGGCTGGGATGCTTCAGCATCACCGCCTCTCCCACGCTGCCTGCTCCATGGTGGTGACATGCAGCCCCTGCCCAGCCCAGTCCAGCCCAGCACAGCTGCCTGCAGGTCAGAAAGCCCCATCAGCTATTTCTACCTTGTGGCAGCACCAGATTCAGTGGAAATGGGGTCCCAGACTCTTCTTGCTGCAGCCTGGTAGGCATCTCCCAAGTCTCTGCTCTTCAGTCCCAGCCCATTTCCACTTCAGGCAGATCTGTTCTGCTGCACCAAACCTCGCTGTGGCTTCAAGTGGAGACAGGATCCTGCTTTGCTTCCTGTCCTAAAAATTGTTTTCTACTGTTGCTATGTGCTGCTAAAGAGTTACCCAACTCAGCATGTAAGCAGAGGTCCTCTCCCTTTCACCTCTCCCACACAGGCACAAGATGCAAGGGGAAGACACAGGACCCTGCTGAACCACACTCAAGTGTGATACTTGCCAATATCTTTCAATTAATTAATTTAACGACTTAACAGAATGGATAAAAGAGAATTTCTAAAAGCTCTGCTTCCCTCCCCATTCTGCCCTTCCCCAAATCTAGTAGGGCCCACCACAACTGGTTACATCACTTGAGGGTTATAGCAGAAGCTAGCGAAGCCTCGGGCCTGATCCAGGATGAGTCACGGAGCTCAGGAGACCATGCAACTTCCTTCTGATACCATCAACTATGTCTTACACAGACTAAAAATAAAGATGGGCCAAAACTGCAGAGCCATGTCTTGCCTCAACACGAAACTTAGCAAAGCTCAGCGCTGCTGAAAAATCACCTGAGCAGGTGGAAACCAAGAAGTGCAGAGAGGCCAAAAGTCTTGGGTGTACAAACAAGGGAGAGGTCGGGAGGCCTCACCCTGTGCTGCGCTGGGCTGGAGGATGGCGGTGGTAGATGCCAAGCAGCCATCCAGCGGTACAGAGAGGGCCAGAGCTGGGCTCTCATCTGACTCGCGTGTGGGCTTTGCAGTATTTCCACATCCAGAGCCTTCACAAAGACTGTTTTCTGCACTGCATGCGCCCGCCCAAGACAACAGAAACCAACTGCTGCAAACAGGAGGGATGCTGCATTTTTGGCAAGGAAAGGCTGGAAAGCTGCAGCCCACTTCCCACCACGCAATGTGTGGGCATCCACAAAGCAAGGTCCAGAAGGTGCTTGGTGCTAGGGCTAAAAAAAGGGGTCACACATACATATGATATTGTTTAGACACTTTAGGTAAGTGAGGAATTCAAAGTTTTTCCTAATCCCTGGGACGTTATGCCCCAGCAAAACCTTTGCACATGAGGATACAGGACTCTCACATAGCGCTTAGCAGGGAGTCACAGGATCGCACACAAACAGGGGCTTAGAAGCACACCGGCAGCGTTTGGAGACCTAAAATTAGCCTCAGCAGATGATCCTCTGCTCCATTCTTGGGAGCAGCAGGAACCGAACAAGGATCCAGCTGTCCCAACACTCCCATGAACAGGATCTTTGAATGCCCGACCTACTTGCAACAGAGACAGTAGGTTAAAAAGGAGATTCCTCACATAACTCCAGTGCGAATACTCACATGGAACCCAGGGCCCCATCTCTGAAGGGGGGTCAGCATTTTCTTGGGATTTCCAGTGGAAAGAAGACCTACTCCCTGATCAGCTGGTCAGTCCAAGGGGCAACGGCAGCCCTCACATGCTAAGAGCAGCATGAAGGTCATTAGGCTGACCACTTTCTGTTGAAGCTATAACCCCCACTTTGCCCAGGTCTTCGAGTTTGTCAGCAAAGCATTCCACCCCATTCCCAACAGAGGCACTGCAAGTCTGTCCAAAGGACTGCAAGCTGTACTGGCTTCCAGAATACTGCCAGCTGCATTAAACTGAACTAACACGGTTCATTCAGCCCAAATATGAGGTCACTGATATCACCTGGGTTAGGCAATAGCCAAACAAGAGAGAAGAGGTTCATGCCATGACCAAGTAATGGGAGAAGCTGCTCCATTACACATATACGAGACATTCGCTGTCCCTGGAGGTATTAAGCTATTTCTCCAGCAAGGTAAGGTGGAGGAAGAAAAGTGGATCCAGCATGGTGAGCCTTGTATTAAAATGCCTCTTGTCAAAAGGTGGGGAAGCCCTGAGAGGATGCTGTGAGCTTGGTGGACCAGTAACTGCAAGGAGCTCCAGCAGAATTGAGGGCAACCCTTTTCTCTGATCTTAGCCACCTAACATCTCTTCTCCATCACTAAGCGAGATGTAAGATCCCAGCACGGAGCAGGTGTTAGTGACTGTCACAACTCAGCTGGATAAAGGGGCTGCTCTGCTGCCACTGCATTGTGCGGTAGGGAGTTCGCAGCACAGAGCACTGACATGAGCTAAGGACTTCTTCCTTCCTTTTAACTTCCCAGCTGGATCTACCTCTGCCTCGCTCGCTGTGGGTACCACTTCAGCATCAAGCGGAAGGATGAGATGGCCTGAGGCCCAGGCTCCAGCTGTCTCTGGACTGGCCCCAAACTTCCCTGGCAGACACTTCAGAGGAAGAGCCATGCAGCCTTGGCAGCCACGCGTCCTAAACAGTGGCTTCCCCATGTAACCTCTCCTGGCAAAATCGTACCTGAGCTCTGGGGTGAGAGAAGGGCTCAGTTTGCTCTCCTGGAGGCAGAAGCATCCAGCAAGCACAGTGTGTGAGCATCTCACTTGGGTGACACCTGTTCTACAGAACTGTCCCTAATGGGCCGAGGGATGGAGAGCACAGGGTTCCCTGTCTTCTTCATGTAGCCCTGGTGAAGGAAGAGAAACTGGCGATGATTGAATAGGTACTAACCTTGGTGCAGAGCTGAAGCAGATGGGAAAGGCAGCTCTCAGTTGTCAGCACTCACACTGTGGTCCTGGAGTTGTTTGCTCCAGCTGTCTTGGGTTATCTGGAAAGACAAATGCACAGACACATGTTCAGCTTAGCTGGGAAATACCTGCCCATGCAAGAAGACCTTCCAGATGCTGGATGGGCAGTCATTGCTCATTCAAGCCAAGCAAGTTAGTGGCTTAAGCGCAGAAGCGAGATCCCCCGAGCACCTCAAAGATCCCATCATATCTTTTACTAGTGCTGAGGCCATCCCTCCAGCTGCAACCCCTCTCAGGGTTCCAGTTATCACCCAGTTCCCTGCATGACTCCAGGCAGGTGCACTGTTGGTTACACAGAGAGGGCTCCTAATGTCGCAGCCACCACCCCCGTTTCCCAGATTTCAGTGGGAATTAAAGTCCTTTCTGTGCCCTTGGCTTTGTTCTTCTTCACCTGCGCAGCCATACCTTGCTCCACCACAGAGGCTTTGCCGGTACTTGAGCGGGTGTGCTGGCAGGTGGTTCATCTGCAAGAACAGGCTTTGGCTGTGGTCCCCACAGGTCCCCACTAAACCACCCCGCAGGGATGTGGAGCCAGGGCAGGCAGGGCCAGACTCCGCTGTGGGGAGACATCACTCCTAACAACCCAAATAGACCAAGCCAAACCCAACGCCGCAGCGTTTCCCAGGCTACAGCAAAAGGGGAAACCGACAACTGCTTAATAGAAATCTCTGAGAGGCCTGCCAACACCGTCACAAAGACGTTTAAGACTCCTCCTCAGGCTCCCAGTGCTGTAATTACAGACTACTGGAGATTGTACTGCGTGGGGGCTAGGTCTTCATGCCCAGTAAGTCCTGAAAAGTGGGACATCATCAACCTCCTCAAAACCAGATCTGACATTCCCCTGGCCACAGGCAAGATGAGCAAAAAGCTGCGCAGGGGTAGTGCCCACTCCCCAGTCTGCCCTCCTGCATGGGCTACCAGCCTGCAGTACCACTGGCAGCACAACTCAGCTCCGACCAGAGCCGCGGCAGCGAACCACTGCGGGCAGCCACACTGCCAGTGCCCCAGCAGCACAGCCTTTACATCGTGATGTGGGGAGTCTCCCCCACACTAGCTTACTGGGTGCACTGGTCCTTAAAACAGTCATGACAGCACCCAGACAGTTTGTGCTTAATGTCACTGTCACCTACACAGCTAGCGGGTCAACCTGCACCGGCATCCCAGGAGAGGTCCCACTTGGAAGCTGTAACAGCTGGTCACCAGGGCTATGCTTTTGGAGAGCTTAGAAGCAGAACAAGGCCCGGTAAGTGTAGCATATGCAGATGTAAATACACGTATATTTTAAACTCTCCACAAACTCCCTGCTCTACCACACTGTCTTTCAGAGAAGGCTCAAAAGGCTCTAAGCCTGAGCAGTGACAAGAATTGCTTTGGACATGGCTGAAGTACTGCCACCCACATACCGCTGCAGCACAGGAAGCGACGGCGATGCATTTGACAGGGACAGGTTGAAAACCCTCCCCAGGAAGAATGCAATTACCCTAAATGGTCTCAGGCTAGGATATCTAGATTATCACCTCAGCTCTTGCATAAAGGGCTTTGCATCTTTGTTCACTTCCAACAAGAAGAATCACAGGATTGACATCAGCCCTGGCCTGGGACATGGATTCATTACTGAAAAGCATTTCCATCTGAATCACTAACTGCACTTTTTGCAGTACATAGGACTCCTTTGAAGGTTTCCCATACAAGTATTGTTCTGCCATCACACTACGTAGCTGGGGGGTTGTCCAGGCCACAACACAGGCGAGTATGACTGCAAACCACCGGCCAGTCCTGAAAAAGCTCTCTGAAATGCAGAGCATGTGAGCTCAGCTGCTCTTCATTCAAGATTCACAACCAGCTGAGGACACTGACAGAAACAGGGGAAAAACATGTTAATTGGCAGCTGGGCATTCACAAGGCCAAGCAAAGGGGACTACAAAAGAGAGAAGCAAAGGCAGAGGGAGGATGAAGATTTGCAAGGACACCTCCCAGTCAAAGAAAGTAATTTCTAAAGCAAACCCCAAACTTCCTGAGATAAAGTTCTCTGGAGGTTATACTCACCTACTCATGAGCAAAAGCAAAAGAAGAAAGCTGGTCGGAAAACAGGCTCCAGGGAGCAGAGCTGCCAGGCACTGCAGGCAGAAGGAAGGACCAGAAACATGCAATGGCATTACCACGACACAGGGACCCACACAACCCGCAGGAGGAAGGGGGTCCCTGGCAGTGACATGCTGTGGAGAGGCATCAGACAAAACACTTCCACAGAAGACTCTCACTGACAGGTGACCCACAACAACACCCTCCACAAGCCAACTGTTAACATAAAATGGCTCCTTTCAGGATTTCTCCTGTGTTGCCCTTCACACATGTCCTGCTTCAAACCTGACTCATTAATTCCTCCAGCCATGGAAGCTTCTGATAACGCGATTACAGCTCCATTGACAGTGTGCTGAGGACACCGTTTTTCTAATCAATACAGCTTCACTTTTTCCCTTCACAACTGTGGTCACATACCTACAAACGACATGTTTTCTTCTTCTGCATCCAGGAAGCGTCCTGGCCCCCAGGCACTGTGCCTTTCCACACAGCACACAATGGTGCCTCCCAAATTAGCAGGGGACAAGTGTGGGCAGGCCCAGAGCTGCGAGGGCAGCTAAAGGACTCAGGAAGAGTTAAGAGTCATTGACTTTCAAGAGTCAAATCAAAAACTATCCACTTGAACCGCCCTTAGAGTCAGAAGCAGTGAGGAAGATCCATGGGTCTCTGCCCTCTGCTACTCAGCGAGGCCGTGCAGAAACAGGGCAGGGCAAGCAGCTGGCAGCAGACAGCAAGAGGAAGACCAGTGGTGCAGATGTGTTTCTCTGCCTTCAGAGGTCCCTTGAACCCAGGGAGGGAACTTCCTTTCCTCCTCCTGCTCCACTTGCTCAGAAGACCTGAAACTGACGAGGTAATAGGGGATGGGGAAGCTCAGCACCACAGCAGCAGGAGGGTGTATGGACTGGGGGCTTCATCTGCCTTGGAGGAAGCCACCAGGAGTGACACAGCAACCCTACCAGAAAAATTAAAATTATCTGTTATCCCCTATAGTCCATTTCTGGAGAGGGCAGATGTGAAGAACAGCATTGAGAGCTGCTCTGCCCGGCTTGCTGTAAAGGCAGGGGAGCCCCTCAGCAAGCTGTGCATCAAATAGCAGGGTTCCCAAAGTCGGTGCGGAGTGACCCCACCAGCTTTCCTTCCAACGATGGGTAAGAAACCTCTCACGCGGGGAACAGAAACAACGTGGATCAGTGGCAGAGCTGAAATGGCCCCAGCCCTGCCCCACTTGCAGGCCCAACCTCAGTCCACAGGCCCAGCTCCTAAAGGACCGCAGATCTACAGCTGGGGTGACAGGAGGGCTCTGCTGTCCCACACATCCTGGCCACCTCAGGGTCCATGGGAAGGGATGCACTCGGGCCTCACAAGAGTCAGCAGGAACTCAGCAAAATATTATGGGAGCAGCTGCTGCTGATGAGGCAAAGGCAGATGCTGTCTCCTCTGCAACTGCAGCAGCATCCCACTCTGATCCAAACCCTGTACAAACCCCCCTGCCCACCCAGCTCCCACCGCTGCCCTGCCCTCGGCACAGCCAGAGCTGCCAGGAGGCTGCAGATCCCAGCCAGCTGCGATGCCCAAACTGCTAGGCTGTGCGGAGGGAGCTGCATGCTGGGACATGTAGTCCCTACCAGGGCCCTGCCACTCGCTCACGCCAAGACCCGCATGATGTGAATCGCTGCTGCGAAACAAGGCGGTGATGAGGCTTTACAGGATGACTTAATTCTCCCGGTCCTCAACCTCTTTCTAAAGCAGGGCCCAGCCAAACGTAACTCTAGTACTGTCAGATCGGGAGTTTTCTGCTCTTCCACCTGCCAGACCTTGTCCACCTTCTGCATCGTGTTATCAGGTTTGCTGAGACTCTCCTTTGTGTCAGGGTTCAATCCTGCTATGCTCTCCACAAGATCACCACTTCCCCCCTCTGCTAAGGCAGACAGACACAATTCAGGCACGGGACACGTCCGTAAGCAGATCTTTGCTTGTGTGATGCTTTTTAAAAAGGCACTGAGTGGAAGTGACTTTGAAAATACCCTAAGATACAGCATGGCATTCCTCTGCCATATGCTTTCCACAGCAGCTGCAGACTCCACACTTCTTCCTTAAAAAATAAAAGGAGTCTGGAAACCCTCAGAGATAAGCCTATGCCACTCGCACACATCACCGGATGGGTCACGTTCACGGGTGGGCTGTGGGTTTGCCCAGTCTCCCACCATGCAGCCATCCCCTCCGCCTTCCCTAACACACAGCGGCTTTCCAAATCCGGGATTCCAACGTCTGGGACTGCCAGGAGTACGCTGCGCACCGCCCAGATGGTGTCTGTAAAAGTCGAGTGCCCCAGCCACAGCAAAACGCCTGAACCCACCCCCCCCACACCACCCCCGACCAGTTCTGTAGCTGCTGGTTTTGGGTGGGCAGATGTCCCCCCGCGACGGGTCCTTCCGCCCGTGGCGGCTGTCACCAGAGGGCAGCAGGCCTCTCGCCACGGATGCTGGGGTTCACATCCGCTCCAGCGCTGTTTTTTTGGCAGCCCCACGCCGAGGGTTGTGATTTACCCACGCACGGGGCAGGTGCCGGCCAAGCCGGCGCTGGATGAGCCGCGCCTCCCGCTCCCCGTCTCGGTGGGCTGCGTGGCCGGGCTGCGGGTGTCCGGCGTGGAGTGGGGGGGCTGAACGTCCAGCTGGGCCCAGCCGGGGCCGGGTTTGAGCTGAAGCTCTGGAGGAGGAGGAGGAGGAGGAGGAGGAGGAGGAGGAAGAGGTCCCATCCTGTCGCAGGGCCGCGGACGGGCTGTCCCTGCCCATGTCACGGCGCAGAGGAGGTGGCCTCGCTGGGCGAGACCAGGGACAGCACAGCCTCCATCAGCTGCTGGGGGGGCCCTGGGAGACAGGATGGGGGGCACCCCCCAAGCACAGCCTGCGCCCCACCACCGAGCACCGAAACTCCGCCCCAGACACAGCTCCCCCACCACCACTGAAGACCGAAACTCCGCCCCAGCCACAGCCCCCCTCCCTCCCCCCCACCGAGCACCGAAACTCCGCAGCGCGGGGGGGGCTGGGGGCACAGCGTCCCTGCCACAGCATCCCTCCCCCCCCAAAGTCGCTCTGCGGTCACACCGCCTGCCGCCCCCCTCCCGTCACCGCTTCCCCCGGCACCAGCACTCCCGGTTATGGCCCCTCGGCTACGGCCCCCTCGGTCACGGCCCCCCGGTACTACCCGGTCCCGGCCCCCCCAGACCTCCAGCCTCAGCGCCCCCCCGAAGCTTCTGGAACCGGGTACGGGGCGCATTAACCCCGCCCGCGCCGGGCAGCCCAGCCGAGGTCCCCGCCCGGTTCTGCTCTGTCCCGTGCCCCCATCCGCCTGCGTCCCCGCCGGACCCACCGCCGGACCCACCAGCGCCCCCTCCACCGCTGCTGCTGCTGCTGCTGCTGCTGCTGCTGCTGCTGCTGCTGCTGCTGCTGCCGCCGCTGCGGCCCCGACTGCTGCGCGGCTCCGTCCGCTTCCGGGTGCCGGCGGGGACACGCCCCTCCCG
>JAAGAY010138412.1:0-25634 GCA_011801015.1 Ardeotis arabs
TGAGGCTAGTGCTTACCTATAGGCATAATTAGTTTGTATGCAACAGACCAGAACAAATCATTGTATTTAAGCAAGCCAGGAAACTGGAAAGGTTGTTTTGTATCTGGAGCCAAGTTCCTCAAATCAAGTTTATTTCCAACAGTAAATACTATGCAAATACCCTCTATATTTTCTTTCTTTTTTTTTTTTAAAGATTCGCAGCTTCTGTCTTACTCAGAGTGGGTCCTCAGCTACAAGGTTGCATTATGGACTTGTGTGTTCTCCACTGTTGTATTTGGAAGAGAAATACCTTGGAAGCAAGTGTTAGGCAGAGTTTAGAAGCAGAGGTCAGACTGACCTTTCCCTGTGTCTGAGAGCTATCCTTGCTCCAATGTACTGTTAAAGCAGTAATTGAATGCATCTCACAGTGAATAATAAGAAATGAATCATGCTTGTTTAATTTTTTTTTTTAAACTCTCCACCAGCCTAAAAAGAAATTAATCTGGCAGAAGTTGCACATATTGCCTTTTTCCCTTTCTCCTGGGTTTCTGCATTCCCTGATTACCATGACTGGGCATAGAAATAGTAAAGGTGAAAGAATACTTCTAAGCTCCCACTCCACATGCCGCACGTTGGAAGCAAGACAGTCCCACAGTCCCATATAGGGGAAGCAGACTGCATCAAGTCAGGAACGTGTGTGTGCAGTCGTGCGTGTAGGTGTGCTGGGACAGGGGACTGCATAACCCCATTTCGCTGTTCTGGAAATTATATTGCCCATTCCAAAGGCACTGCAAAGTAATTCAGTACTGCAGTTAGTGCAAAACTGCTATTTTTCTATTAGGTCTGACCCTGATTTTAGGGAAAGAGATGGGGAAAAAGAGAGGATTGATTTAGTTTCTGTGTGTTTGCCATCTGGTGAGGGAGCATTAGTCTGCACTTGCGAGGCGGCCGAGGTTGAAGGATGTGGAGCCTGAGTTGATGGAATGATAGAGAGGAAAGGATGGTGGGTGTAAAACAGTTTTTCTAGGAAGCCCATGCAACAGGTTGCACTGAAGGGTTAATATAATTTTATCTGTGTTACTCTTGTTTACTGAATTCTTTAGGATGGTTGTATTTATCTTTATGACCATGTGGGTGTTTCTAGAATTATTGAGAAGTTATTACATGCTTAAGGGATGTTTTGCAGCCAGCAGTAAGAGCTGATGTGGTCAGACATGTGACGTTAGCCCCAAATTTTCATACCTCTGCCTGCGTTTTTGAATGTACAAGTCTCATTAAAATAAGTGGAAATTGTGGAGCTAAGTGGTTGCAAGCTAGTATGGAAATCTTCAGGATTATGTGTGTTAGCCAGCAGAAGGGGTTTACTCCACGAACGCTGGACCAGCATGCTTAAAATAAGGAAAATAGGAAGGAATAATGAAAAAGAGTTTACGCTGGGTACCATGGTGACAAGAATGGAATAAATGCTTCAGTTCAAGTCATTAGCTAGTTGCAGAGTTCCTGGGCTGTGCAAAGCTTGTCCATATTAATAAAGCTTTTAAGGGGAACTATATTAAAAAAACAACTCTTAAGGGGACTTATTAAAAAATATTTAAGCCTTAATTTTTGTGATTGCTATTGCTCCTAAAGAGCGTTAACATCAGTGGTGAGCTCTGGATATTAACCCATACATTTGTTGTTAAATAATTAAATGTATAAATGAAACATGAGCTGAGTGTGTCAGTAGCAACCTTCCTGTACTAGGATTACCCCTAGATTCATATTTGATTCTGCAAGAAGGGAGTTTGTTACTTGGTGAAGTTGAGGTCACTGTGGACTGTGGTTTCCTACAGAGCAGGTCTGTGTTAGTTCTATCTACACTAATTATACTGCTGTGTATATCTACATATACTGTTAGGGGAAAGATTTCCTTCCAGTAGTTTGTCCACATAGGGCCATTTTCAAAAACAATCCACTTGAAATTGCATGCTGAGCCCAAGTCAGTGAGGTAAAAAGCAGAAAATAGTTCGGTTTTTCAAGTGATCCAGTTTACCATTGTTTTTTCCTGTCCCATCTAAAATAGCTAAGATAATGAAAGGATCATGGCATCTGACTGAGGGGAGGTTAAAGGTCTTGAGTTTGTTGTGGGTTTTTTTTTTTGGTTTTTTTTTTGTTTGGTTGGTTTTTTTACTTAGCAGAGAGATTTTTTTTTAATACTTTACAGCATAGTTTTCAAAATTAGGACTTTATTTTTCATATTGCTGTGTTATTTTCAAAGTCAGTATGTGTAAGCTTTGAAAAGCTAGGATCCCACAGAATCACTTTGCTTGGTGGCTTTAAGGCAGCTTTAATTAGTTAAATAAGCTTTGTGCCACCTTCTCATAAACTTCACTGAGTCTTAGAATTGGATGCATTCTTGAGTGCATCGTTACTGAGTTTACACCTTGCCGAGGGCAGCTCTAAACACCAAGGCGCAAACCCATTGTGGGCTTTTGTAGTGCCAAGAATGGCAAAAGCTAAGGAGAGTGCGCTGGGCTATTTCTGGGGTCCAAGATGGCTCAGATATCTTTCTGTTCAGTGCTACATATAGGAAGGGAAATAGTACCCATTAATAACAGTTGAAATCTGACACATTACGCATTAGGTGTGACAGTAGCTTTTTTTCATCTCAAATTTCTGCCAAGTTCCCAGACATAACTATTATTAGACTTGATTTTGAACTTTTAAAAGTAACATAAAAATAAAAATGTGGGGAGAGAGCATGTGTGTGTATAGATAGAAATAAATGAAATACATGAGAATGTATTAATTTTCTAGTTTCGTGTGCATCTGTGTAATTAATGCTGGCATTTCTCATAGACTTGAAGGTGGATGCTGGATTTTTGTCAGCAAGGCTGATGTCAGAAAAGTGTTGTAGCCTGATAGGATTAAATTCTAATTGAGGTTCCTGAAAGTGCAGCAAAAGGTACAGGTGGGTAGATGCTAGGAATGTGCAAGTTGGTGGATAAAATTGATGTTTTTGGTGAAGCATGCTCAGGGTAACATGTAATCTGTAAAACAGCAGAGTGGAAAATAGGGAGGGAACAGTGTGAGGAAGGACACTGCTCTGAGCTTGAACTAACAGGCTCTCAGTTGTGCTGCTGAAAGTTTTCTCACAGGGGAGATACAGTGAACTGTTGAGCAGGAAGATAACCAGCATTTTGTGTGAACCAGAAAAAGTGTGATGACTGTTAGGAAACTGTGAAAAAGTACATATTCAATGTCAAAAATGAGAGACTATATCACAGTGTTGACAAGATGGAAACAGCAGAGAGTAAAAATATTGTGAAGAAAGGAGGAAAAACTTTTTGACTGATCCTGTGTATAGATATCAAAGTATCTGGGCAAGAGACTGGAACTCTGCTGCTGTGGCTGAGCCAGGGAAGGGATGAAGGAAAGACCGCATGGGAAAGATACCACAGGACAGAGATGGTAAGGCCAGTCTGCAGTAAAAGATCTTAATAAAACATGCCAATTTCCTTAAAGTAATTTTATAAGCAGGTATCACTTTGGATAACAAGTTTTCTTACAGTCATATTCTAGTCAAAATGACAAGCACAGTTTTTCTAGGACAGCCATTCCTAAGATGATGGGAGGCCCAGGCTCAAGTTGTTGTTTTGTTGGATTCCCCAAACTCCTGTTAATATTAATACTTATTGTGTGCAGCAATTGGAGACAGACTTGAAATGACATTTAGCCTTCTCATTACATTTAACTGTGTATTTCTTCTGTGCTCAAATGTCTCATTTTGCATTAGAAAAGAGGAGGTAAGATTGAGCTTTATGCAGATAGAGGGTTTGCAATTCCTTTCTACCTTAAAATATAGCAGTGCTCCTCACTGATATTTATTCTTGGAATTTGAAGAAAGAAACAAGTAGAACTACTAGGCTGGCACCATAATGATCTATAGTTTATGAAGGAAAGCAGCAAAGCTGAAATTGGAATTTTAGAACTCTGTTAAGGACTTTGACACCTTACTCTGCCTAGTGAGCTACTGCCAAATAAATACTCAATTGAATCTTTTTTTTTTTTATCCTAGATGACAAGATTTGAAATGAAATAATCATATTTCACTCCCAACTGAATTTTAGTGCTGCTTCAGAATGGAAGAATTAATCTTAAATGCTTTCCTGGATATTAATTTCCTTTAAACTGGAAATTGCTATAATCAAAATGAAAACTCTTGACAGTAAATTTAAAGGTTCATCTTCTGTTTCTCACCATAACTTTGTTTAATAGACATCTACAGTTTACTGGAGAAAAGCCATTCTAATTCCTCACAGGAAATGAAAGCAATTTCTGTATTAAAATTTCAGCCTGTATGGTGAATGGAGGCTAGACTACATACTACTTTGCTCTGAAATTGTGCTTCATGATTTGTTTCTCACAATTTATTGCATGGAGGTATAAGACTTCAGATAGATTGCATGAACTGTATGAGCAGGCTGTGAAGAAGATTTATTCCAATTATTGAAGTTAGATTTATTTTTTGAAAGTGCAAGTATAAAATCATCCATCCTGGTAAAGTCTTTGCATAAGGTATTTGACTAAAGTCTACTCAACTTTTCTTTGGTAGCTATCCAATAAGAAGTAAAAAGTTAATGACTTCTTACAGCAACTAAGACTGTCAGAATGCTTTCTGTTAGCAAGATACATGGTTGTAATATAAAAAAAAAAAATCTATGAAATAGCTTAGTAAATTATCTAATGTGATGTTACATATTTATACTTCCGGATTTTTTTGGTCATCCATAGTGACATTTTCTTTTGGAATAGGCTTTTCTTAGAATAAAACTGTGTTATAGACCTGATGTGGGCTGTTCTTTTCACTGAATTCTTGTTTGTAAGTATGAGTAGCCTTGAGTGGATCTTTCCTACAAATTGAAAAATGGGCAAATTTCTTGGTTCCTGTACAAATTCCACCCCCAGAACTCTTGCTGTTTGAGGCTCCTGCAAAACAGCCCCCAATTATGTTCAGGTAATTGGTAATTTTTCTACCTGGATAACTCTTTCACAGCTTAAACTTCTTCCAAGGTCGTTTGCATCCTCTGATAGAGTGGTGTATAACATCTCTTCTGAGTAAGCTTTTAATTTCCAATGTGTAAATAATTGCTCTCTTCCATGCACCTTAGGCAATGTAGCTTTGCTTCAACTGAATCTCTGCGGTGGTTTTTTTGTGGGTTTTTTTTTGTTTGTTTGCTTTAATTAGTTGTTGTATAAGGTTTTATTAGTCCTGTGCATTCACTCTCCACTTTTTTTTTTTGACATTTACTAACATACTCTATCATGTATAACCTGAAATGTGTGTACTGACCACAGCAGTACCATTCCTACCATTTGTTCTCACATGATTGATTGTAACCATTGAATCATAGCTTTGATTTATTGTAAGTCTGGGCAGTGGTTGTGGGTGATGGATCATGACAGTCATGATATTTCAGAAGTAAAGTTCAAATTATATTTTAAAATAATTTTCCCCTTCTTTGAAGCATCACATTTGTAATCTTCCCATAGAGTTTATGGCAGTGGATGATTATAGTGATTGATTCTTCCAGGATCCTATTAGACTAGCTTTATTTTGCCAGTATAGCTTTTTAATTAGTGGTTTTTTTTTCAAATTATTAGCAAGAATTGATTTAAAAAAAAAATCACTGGTAATATTTTTCACTGGTAATATTTTTAATAAGTCACTCACTATAGATACTAAATTCCTTCATGCTGGCAGTAAACAATGTAAGGGAATAGATTTTTGTCAGAGAGTGCAAATGGTTTTAATCTATCCAGTCCCTGGATATTAAAGATTTTGATATTGTTTAATTTTAACTTAATAACTGAAATCTAGCTAATATCTGGTTTTAAAGTTGGGTTGATTGTGCTGTTTTGATTGTCTGGTAATACTGTGAGGTTGCAAACCCATCCCTGAGTAAAATTCTGGAGCTGATCCAAGACAGACCAGAGAGTGAAACAGCAGCAAACATTGCCAGAAGGGAAACGCAGGGAGTGACTTGTGCAGCTGTACAGGGTTTGGCTGGAATGGAGTTCTTCGTAGTGACCCATACAGTCTGTACAGTAGCTCATGACAACACTTGCTGGTGTTCCAGATTAGATCTGAAATGAGGAGCTTTCAGTAAGGGAAAATACTTCTTTTACTCAGTTTTAAAACATCTCTGAGCACGTTACCCCAGCCCAAGAATGGCATAGGTACAGATGAAATATTTTGTAAAATGCATCGTCATATGAAAGGAGAAACGTGTCCAACTTTTAAATGGGCTATGTGGAGATATAATTGATAGACAAGTCAGAGAAGACAAAACTAAGTATGGGTATGCATTTTCTCTTATGTGATTGTCTTCTGTTATAGAAGAGTGCAGCAACATCCTAAAAAATATTAAAATTTTTGCTCTGCTGTGCCTCCTCTCTACAGAATCCCAAAGAAAGAGGGTCAATGTCTGTTGCCCTGTCAGAGCTACTTAGATAGCCAGACTTTCAGTATGCCTTTCATTATCTAAAAGTGAATAACCATGTAACATCTCTTTCACATGTTTAATGGTATCAAATAGGTGTTGTACTTCTAAGCCTGACTAATAAGCATCATCTCAAGTCTCCATCCAGTAACCTGGGAAAATGAAACCAAAATGTTTAGGTCATGTCTGCTAATGAGCCTTCCCCACTCCTAAATGAAGAGCCAAGCAACTTTGTAATTTTTTTTTTCTGTATACATGCTTCCATGTGCTAATCTTCTTGCCAGCTGCTGATTTTCCTTAGATCTTGCTCATAGAGCAGCAGCTTCCAGTGAACCTGTTTGGATTCACAAATACCCCTTCTTGCATGGGAAGGGAAGAGAGCAGGGAAGATAAACATAACAAAGCTGTCTATCGCTCGATTAAGTAGGTCTCATGTTTGGATCTTGATGAAGATAAAATACAAGGAGTTTCTGAGCCTTTGGATCTGTTTCTTAATGATCTGTTTAAACTAGGAGAGTATTGCTTCTGTTCATGTAGAATCTGGATATTTTACCTGCTTTAAAGCATTTTAACTTGCAATACCCATGTGAAGAAATGCTCGTAATACTTTAGATGGGGAATGGAGGCACAGATATCCAGAACCAGACTAATATTTTCTTTTAGAAAAGTATTAAAAGTATCTGATTGCTTAACAGTTTTCTTGGGAAGTAGACTAAAACATTCTGAAATTGTCAGGAAGCATCTCTGCAACATCAGACCTCTAAGTATGTCAATGAATGTATGATCTTGTGAGACTTGCCAGAGCTGCAGGTGGGGCAGAGACCTGAAACACTGGAAGGATTTAAGATCTACTAAGTTTCTAATGTGACTCAGAAGAGTAAATAATTTTACTCTAATTTTTTCTTTCCTCACCTGCCCTTTCTGTTTGGATTTGTATTTCCTCGGAGAAGGAATCCTCTCATGAAGTGCTAACAGCACCTATTGCTGGGTAGATGGCATGCAAGCTAGGCATCCATTGGCTGTTAACCCACAACGAAGAAAACACAGGATGATTTGATAATGAAGAAACATGAAGAGCTTGGGCAAGATATTTCTTCAAATGTGCCTTCTATACTAAGAATTTTTTTAAGATAAAACTAATTGTTATATTGTTGAAAAGATAAATTTTACTTCCAACAATAGTTGGGTATTCCATGTCTAAAATCATAGTTACAGATATCGTTACTTTGTATCATTTAGGCCTTATGTCTAAATGGAGTCTGAATGTCTTCTATCTTGTTTTCTGGCTCATGTCCTTCAGGAGCTATGCTCTTTTTATGAGTATAATAATGACATACCCACTTACATTGATAATAAAGATACGGAATTTAACTTTCTAGTTTTCGAATTCTGACTTTATTAAAATAGATTGAAATTAATCTCTGCCAATCTTATAAATCACATTTTAATACAGTTTATATTTTTGCATTGCCAGGTGTGCTGTGGCTGGTGGCTAAACTGTTCAACTCTCTCTACCTATACCTCACCTCTATGTGATGAACAAACCCAGTGTTCTTATTATTTAAATCATGGGTCTGTTCATCTGAATAGCCCAGTACTTTCTAAGTTTTTACCTAGAATTATTTTCCTCTCTTTCACTATAGTCCAAGCACTTGGTAAAGGTTAATATCAGAACTTAAATATTTAGAGGCATAATAATAAAATTCCTTAGGTGAGTAATATCGTGTGTATTTATCCAGTGTATCAGATTTAATAAGCTTTATCATGATCAAAATCTGCTAAAAAGACCAAAAGACTCCTTGTTAGTGCTTTTTTATTACCTTTCCAAAATAGTTAGATAATGTTTGCTGCAATGACCACCTGCAGAGAAGGGCATGTCAGCCTGATGAGCACAGACTGATGAAAACAGTTGGCTACAGATTGTTCAGGATCAAGGCAGCAGGAAACCACCAAAAAAGCCCCTGTTCCTGTATGTAGAGTTGGCACTTCTCTCTGTAGAAGCTGAACATCCGACCTCTATCCAAATGAACTGGTTTTGCCCATTTCTTTCTCCATCTGAAAGTGTTAGACCAAGCTGTCTTTTCTGATGATATTGTCTGTCAGCCAAATGGAGGGGAAAGGGAGGGGAATATTGTGCTGAGAACTTACACATGCTGAGCCTTAGAGTCCATGCGAGAGGTAGGGTGTACCATGCTACTTGAGTGTGGTGAGAGAATTTGGAGGTGTGCTATGGAATGTCACCTTCCAAACTGCAGTAGTAAGTAAAAAGAAAATATACTGTTAAACTAGAAAAACCCAACACTCTCTTTAGAATGAATTTCTTCTTGTATAAGGAATAATCCTGACCTGCTTATAACAAGTTCTTAACCCTTTTTGTGAGTTTGGTGTTGCTGAAGTGGCACAATGGATCTTCAGCAGCTGACCAGTGACTTTCTGAATTACAGCCAAGTCCTACCCTACAAGGCAGTGGTTCTCCAGTCCTGGGGAGGCCTTTGCAGAACAAAACACCTCAGCCAGCTCTGGTTCCTCTTCTTCCCCACTCTTGTAGATCTCATGCTCTCTCCTCCATCCTGCCATCCCCTGGGAGGTGTGGGAAAAGTAGCATTCATGTGAAGTTGATGGGGGATTGCAGAGAAGCATCTTTGGAGATGCAGGAAAGGATCCTGGCATCACTGTTAGTGAAATGTATGTTATGTCACTTGTAGCAAGGGAACTTTTGGGGTAAGATGGTCTGCAAGAGTGAGAACATGTGAATTAGGAAGGGTTTTTGGGACTCTCCATCTCCCTGCCTGGCCAAGTCTCTTGCAGGGCAGAGGCCACACTGACTGACTTGCAGTCCTTGGGAGAGCTCTGGCTGCTGTTTTACTGAATCCCTAATGGGACCACACTCTGTTTTAGAGACACTTTAAAGAGAGAGGTTGTCTTTTGGGGGTTAAGGAGAGAAGGTGATAGACCATTAATGATTACATGGGAGGAGGGACTGAGAGGTGAGAATGGGGTGAAACTGAGGGCACGCTGTTGTGGAGGTGAGTAGTTGGGGACAGAGTTGAGTCCAGAGAATTGCTCAAAAGAAACAAGTGATGTTTAAGATTTGATAACTTCTGCCATGAAGAATGAATAAATTATGATTTTTTTTTAGAGTTTCCATTAGTTATATGCACATATTGAAAGCAAAAGTATGGACTTATCACTTTCCACGTAGCAAAATCCCTAAAAATTGTATCAGATAAATTTAATGAACCTGCAGAATACGGTAATTTTAATTTTCAGTCTAATGTGACTTTCAACTGCTGTTAGTAGAGGCTAAAAAGAAATTGGGTAACTTTAAGGGGAGCTTAACCATTTTGTTTGTAACAGTAATGAGATTCTGTGAAATCTAATAATTAGAGAAATAATAATAGACATTCAAATTAGTTGAAGTGCATGCTGCAAAAGAAATAGGCACTGGATGTCTGGTGAGTCTGACATGTCAGACATCCGAGTGTGTATATGTACCTTTGGAAATTATTTAAGAGGAATAAAGTAGTAGTATCTGTCTATTCAACCTTGTTTTTTAATTCTCCCTAGTATAACTTGTCCTTCTTTTAACTCTCCAGTCCTATTATTTAGTAGAAAACTTCAACAAATGGCTGTTTATATCTTTAAAGGCTGTATTTGCAGCTTATTTTCATCTTTCCACTGACAATGTCACAATAAAATTGTAAACACAATTGTAAGTAGGAAAAAAGAAAGTTCAGATCCTTGTCTAACAAAAAAATCTATAAAATCTGAACTTCATTTAGTTGGGTTTTTAATTTTTTTTTCCCTATGTATATATATATAATCCTATTCAGTTGTCTGAAGGGAATTGTAAATCAAAGTGACTATTTATTGCAATGGGAATAAGGGATAGGTTGGATAAAAAAAAATAAAAAAGGAAGAAAAGAAACTAAGACATCAAACATCAAAGACAGTGTTAGATAAAAATTACAAATTCATTTGCAGTACTGAATTAAAATCAGAAATGAGGAAAAGTTTTTTAACATTTATTCTGTAAAATTATTTTCATAGTAATATGTGTAAAATGCAAATTGTTATGATTATGTAAATAGTTTTTGGTATGATTTCTGTAATTCAAGTCACATAACAGTTTTTGTGGGATATTTTCTGAATATTAATATAGATATTTCTCTTAAATGTTTTAAACCTGAAGTTTTCAGAGTATCTGAGTTTTTCTTCTAGTGTTTTTTTTTTGTTGCTTTTTTTTTTTTTTAAATTATAGTAAATATTGGAAAAGTCTGATTTCAGAGGGAGGGAGGAATTAAGACAATAAGTCTATACAACTGAGTTTTCTTTCTTTGGGATAGTTCTCTTCTAGAGTCATGGTTTTGTCTAATCATACAGGTGGTGACAGGCAACTGGTAGTTCCATTTGAATTGTAGAATCTTTAATGTTGGAAAAGACCTCCAAGATCATAAAGTAATTTGCTTTCTTCTCAGTTTTGCGTTATTCAGTGTATATAGTTTCTTTTTTTAACTTCTGTGGTCAAGTTGTATGAACCCCTCATGCTGATGATTTGATGGAAATTTCCAAGAAACATTTTGTGTACTTCCTTGGACTCATGCAGGCACCTCCTCACAATGATGCAGCTCTGCTGAGGATAATACTTGGTTTTCTGCTCAGTTTTATTTTCAGGTTTACTTTGTTGATTACCTTTGCAGATATTTTTTCAAACAAAAATAAGGGTTCATTAAATTCATAAAGTCAAAGATCTAAAGCCAGAATATTTTCACTTATGTAACACAAGCCATAGAATACAACATTTTCATTTTCAAATTAAACTTATGAGTTCTTTCAGCTATTGCATCTCTTTTAGAAAACTCTCACATGGAGACTTGTAAACATTTAATCTGAACCACCACATCCCAAGGGAAATTATTCTAATAAGTTAAGTTGTTTTCATTAGTTTAAGAAATGTGTTTTGTTTGTCTTCTGATTGTTTTGGTTTAGATTCTACAAGCAGACCTTCCCCTGCTGTTTTTCTGCTTGATTAAAGAGTTGTCCTTGTTCACATTTTCATTAGACTTAACCTTCTTTTCTATAGGTAAAATAGATTGAAGCTCTTCAGTCTCTCACCATAAAGCACACTTCCCAGACTCAATAATTTCTGTAGATCTGTTCTGAGGCTTTAACATTTCCGTTGAAGAGTGCCTCTGATCATCTTTGTGGCCCTCCTCTGGACTCTCTCCGACATGTCCACGTCCACGTCCTTCTGATGTTGGGGGCTCCAGAGCTGGACACAGTACTGTGTGGAATAGAGGGGCAGAATCACCTCTTTCGACCTGCTGGCTATGCTTCTTGTGATGCAGCCCAGGATGCAGTTGGTTTTCTGGCCTGCAAACGCACATTGCTGGCTCGTGTTTAGCTTCTCGTCTACTGGTACCCTGAAGTCTTTCTCCTCCAGGGCTGCTCTCAATTCATTCTCCACCCAGCCTGTGTTTGTGCTTGGCATTGCCCCGACCCATGTGCAGGACCTTGCACTGAAAGCCTTTTGAATTTGGAGTTTTCAGACATGATTTAGAAATAATTATTTACCTTTAATTAATTTATTTTTAAATTATTACTGGAAGCACCCTCCATAGCAACATCTTTTCTTTTCCCAGCTGTTCTTTTGGAAGATTAGGAAAATAGGTTATTTGAGCACAAGAAAGCAGTGGCATTCACAGAGGATGAGCATTGCACTCTTAGTGTCCACTCCTTGGGAGCGAATATGTGATTGACATATATAGCAGGGATAGGCACAGGGAGCAGGGGACCTCTGGCCCTGTGCGGGACAAGAGAGATGAAGAAGAGCTGACATCCATGTAGAAACAGGGAGATGGCAGCACAGAGAGCAGAGTTTTCTGAAGGTGGAATTTAACAGGTTTTATGAATAAGATCATCCACTTCAATGGGTGCTTGTCCTGGATAACCACACATGGCCTGAAATCTTACACAGTGAAGCCAATGCTTGCTTTCTGGGTAAGAGTTCAAAGCAATATGAATCTTTGTTTGCCTTTGAGCGAAGGAATCCAACTGTCTGAATACAGCACAGACATTATCATGGAGGGGTTATCTCCCTTACATAATGACTGTTACATTTTTAAAAATTTTTCTTCCCACCACACCTCCCGCCCTTTGATAATAGAAAGACTTTTTCCACTTTTCCAGAATCTAAGCTTGAAAAAGATGCTGTGGTGTTTTCACTGTTCATTTGGACTATTCCCAATCATTTTTAGTTTGTGGGTTTTCTTAGGTTTTTTTTTTTTTTTTTCTTTCTTTGGAACCAGGTAAAAAATGTAATGAAGTAACAGGCTTGAGAATACACTTCAGTTTGTGTTGGTTTTTTTTCCTTTATATTCTTTAGTAGTTGCTGAAAGAGTTTACCTCAGTATTCCCATGGCACTCTTCAGTGTCCAGTTCTTTCATTTTCACAGTCAGCCTTGCTATCTCTCTTCACATCTATTTAGCCCATGGGACTACGCACTCCCTAAATCCACTGCAAATTTCAGATGATTCATTCTCTTCTCTTCTAAGTAGATTTTCTTACTCACTGTCTTTTCAAATTGTTATCAGCATATTGCAAAGTTCAAGAAGTCAGATTTTTTTCCTGGTATGTTTATCCTCAATTAACTAGTTTATCTTCATTCTAATATTCCTTCTTTCAGCTTCTGCACTTAAATTGTGCCATGTTTGCTCAAGGGAAATATTTTTATTGCTTGTTATTTATTGCTATAGCAATAGAGTCTTATTACCCCTCCTGGTTTCTCATACTACAGGCACTTATGTTTTTGTTAGGACCTTTCCTAGTTAGGGCTGGGAAAGAGTACTTAAACACACATAAATAAGTGGCTCAAGATTGTAGGATCAATAAATCATCGATGACTTCAGATGGAAATCAATGACTATAAGAAAATAGTAGAGAGTTATTCCAGTCTTTAAAAATCAATTTAAGTTGTGTTTCAATCAGTGAAATATAAAATAGAAAATTACAATGATATCAATTCATATATGTATATATGATCCCATTGTACTTGTATGAGCTAAAAGAGGATGTGGGAGTTATCATATTGGAGGGGAATGTCGGTATGCAAATCACAGACACATGAGCGGAAAGAACAGGAAAACGTTGTCTTTTTTTTTTTTTTTTTTAACTTGGAAGACTTGGCAATAGGAAGTGAAAGAAAGCAGAAATCCAGGATACTATTATAATCTAGCCAGAAACGGTTATTTTTAATATTAGACTCTTTCTACATAGAATATGAGGAAAAAATAGATCCTGCTGTGTAAGGAATTTAGTCAGTGACTTCCTAACTCTCAAGAGCCTAACTTCCATCTCTCTTTTTTTTCTGGTGTTAAAGCACATTTTGCTGGTCATTCATTCCACTCTTTTGAGCATAAGAGCTGTGTTCATACAACCGCTGAATACTTGTTTCCAGGGGAAAAGAATGGTTCTTTTTCATGCAAACAGTGGATAGTGTAATAGAGCCTTGGAGGTGGCTGGGATGTGAGATTTCAAATACTGTCACTAGATATGCTCAGCAGTGGTTCTGGGGACATGTCAAAAGAAGTGAAGTGTGAAAGTGTATCTGCAACCTCTTGCCAGAAGGTTTTGAATTAAGGGTGTTTCCAGCAGTTTACATTGCTGTCTCATTCCCTGAAGTTTACAGCTATATTTTCTGCACTGCTGTAGAAGTCATTGTAGTTATATGTCAGGAGATGCATCTGAATAAATATTAAGGATGAGAAGGAAGAAAGTGCAGATGAAATCCGTTAATGTACTCAGCGGCCAAAAGCAATGTCATGATAATAGAGGAATGATTATATGAGTGAATGAAGAGATTTGAAGAAATACCTGAACTGGAAGGAACTGTTTGAACATGTTATGTAGCATCAAAGCACTATGATTATCATGATGATTAAACTCAAACCTTAAGACAACTAAAAGAGAAGAGGCATTAGCTATACTCGGTGCCTGAATGTTCTAGTGGAATGAGAAATGTTAGTCTTTATCTGGTTGTTTTCTTCATTAATTGCAGTACATGGAAGTTATCTTGAAGCTGTAAAGAGGCAGAGCTTGATGTATCCCATGAATAAAAACTTGGGATTGATTCTACCTGGAGTGAGGAGCAGAGTAACAGAGAAAAATAAAAACTCTTATGTTAATTTAAAAAACTGCAGCTGATTCATCCAGAGTTCAAAAAGACTTTGCATGTATTTATATTAAAACGTCACGTGGTTAAATTCTTCTCATGAACTCAGTAGTTTTTTTTTCTCAGAAATTGGAGTATATAAAGATAATGTGAATTTACATTTACTAGTTATATTTTTAATCTTTTGTATTTTCCTTTCACTGTGTTGTAGTAACGTAATATTTTCTTAAGGACTATGTTCTGTTTCCTCCCCTCCAGCTAATCTCCAAAAACAGTAAGTCAGTAATTATGTTAAAATCTTGTCCTTACCTGGTTGATGGATTTTTGGATGCCCAGCAGTAACATATTATCCTGTACTTTCTGGCACGACATCTTGTCCTCTTCCAAGCAATTGTTTTATTTAAAGCAACTGAAATTAGCACAGTGTCTGTTTCTGTGAACTATGTTAAGGTGTGCAGATTTGCCAGCACCCACCAAAGCTACCAGTACCTGCATGGTTCTTCACAGCCTTTTCTAATGATAAAAGTTTTCCTGGTGATGTTCAGAATTGCCTAATTCCTTTCCAGTAAATTAGAAGACATTAGCTAAGGAATTAAGTTAATTTGGGGGAGGGGAAGGAACAGACCTCTTCATTCAAGTGTTAACCTTAGGGTATATTGAAATTCCTAACTAGCCTTCGTATTAATGACTTTCATTAGCAGATAAAAGCTTCTCAGATTTTGGGGGAGTTGCTCTGAAGTTTTGTCTCTGATTCCCACAGTCAAATCTCAATTTAAATTTACTAAGGCATATAGCTCTCTAGTTTCATTTACTCATAAATACATGTAAAGGAGATGTTATAGTAACCCCTAATTTTATACATATGCCAGTAAAACCCTCTAGTGTCATCGAAGTAAACCGAGAACCTTGAACACTTCCTGCTTTTGAATGTGAAATTTTGTTTCCCTTGTCCAAGCACTTGGGTATCTTGGAGCATAGATTTCAAAATACCTTCCCAGTTAGTTGCGAATGTATTTTTTTTTTTTTCTAGACTTCTACTGTCAAACTGGAGATGGTTTTGACTAGCAAACAAAGGACTCTTTTCATGTACTTGACTGCTTATGTTCAAATAAAGGTGTTTTAATTAAATTTGTATGGACACTGTAATGGAGTCAGAAAAGTCTGTGTAGCATTATGTTCCCATTTTTCCATTATCCTTTTCTACAGCTGAGTTTTTAATGAGGAGACACTATTTTCCAAAGCCTGCAAATATTTCTCTTTGCTGTTGCTCTATTGAAATATAGTAAAGAGAAGAAGAAAAGCTTTTCTTACAAATGGCTGTTAATTTTCTAATGGCGTGCTTCAGTGAAATCTGGATGATTGCTCTTGTGTCTGGGCACATATGAAACAAAGCATAGGCATGCTTTTCAAGAGCAAGTTTACTGTGCCTTCACAAAGGCCGTGTATTCGGTCATGAGCACAAGCCGTTAAAATATCAGGGTTGTAATTTGGAGAGGAATGTTGCACAGGAGCATTGATTTTAAAAGGGTGAAGTTTTTTGCTAGTTTTTTATTGTGGTTTTTAGAAAAAAAAGGATTCACATCCAGGAAGGTGGAAGTGCATTCTACTCATTTGAAGTGTTTATCTTGATTATCATCGTAGGAATAAATCACAGCGTGTAGTAGCTATGTTAACACTTATTCATGTGTTGAGAGATTTCGTACGTGGGAGGAGACTTTGCACTGGTTTCCCTCACACAAAGCTGAATACACACTTGAGTGTTCGTAGGACTAAGGCCTAAACGATCTCATTTTTCAGTCTGTTAAAATGTGTTACTTTTGTTTACAATATGATGAATATAGAATCTTGGTACAGTGTACCACCTCAGTGTTACCAGTTGTCTTTTCAGTAATCATTACTCATTATTTTCCAAAAGCACGGAGCTCACAGAGGGATGCCTGAGGAGATTGTAGCTGATGACAAAGTATAAGCAGATTCATATTTTTATTCTCTAGGATGGTGGTGGTTGGTTTCTTTTTTCCCCACCCTGGGATCAGAGTCATGTTGTTAGACAATCGTACTAAAAGTAGTTGTCGTAATGGAAACAAATAATTGGCAATTGGTTTTTTTTTTTTTTTTTTTCCTGTTTGTTTATTATTGGCATATTCCTACAAGAAGGATTAATTGACGGTCATTATTTATGTGGCATTAACTCAGCTTTTGTTTTCAACTCCCTCCCGCTCCTGCCAAGAAATTTGTTATCTCAGTAGGGATCCTTCTCATCGTGCTTTTAGCAGAAAACACTGGAGAACAAGAGTCTATAATTGATTTTTGTATCCTTTTGCATTTTTGTGCAGAGTTTTATGGAGGCTGTATTGCAAAAATAGGCTTTAAAAAATAGGCTTTTTCTACCATGTAGAAAATTAGAAAAGTTATGTATCCTTCTTTAGTTTTCTGAATTCATCATCTATATGAAAATGCACTTTATGAGTCAAACAGCTAGGCAAGGAAGTAAAACTTCACATACCACCATCCTCATTACAGCGTGATGGACATCATTTAAGTAAAATAAAGGCCAGAGGATCGTTCTTCCTGGCTTCTGAGCTAAAAATATGCGCACTGTTGCCCTTAGCTTGCCAGTAGATCACCAAATGTTGGCCAGGTAGTTCAGGATGGGTCTGTCAGGGCAGAGGAGCTCTGTGTAGCTAAGTGCCATTCTCAGGCTCCACGTAAGCTGGCATCCATATGGTGCATGTGGTGACTGACAGTGTCTTACTGATAATTGCAGCCTGCTGCTCGCTCGGTCGGAGTGCGATGTACTAATGGGGATAAGGCTCAAGATGAGGTGTGGATTCAGTGCCCCTGTACCACCTTGTACAGAATGCTCTGAAAAACGAGCAATGGAGTGAAACTGTGGCATCTGCCAAAGTGACGTCTAGATTTCTCAGTGCAGAAGATTGCAGACAGTACCAAATTAACATCAGTAAGGACTTGATTGTCCAAAATCTGACCCCTAGATAGTGACAAGAACATGAGAGCTGGCAACTGTGACAGCCTTTTTGCTACTTGTATGCACAGGGCACCTGACTTTTACTTGAAGCTACAGAAATACTCCAGTGGTAGAAAGTTTCTTCAACAGAGTTGAATTATTATTTGCTGACATGTAGTTAGGTAATTATAACAGCAACTATCTCCTGTAATGTGTATCTATAGTGTATGCTTTATTATACTGTACAGGTGATTATAAAGTACATTGAGATCCTTACCTGAAAGGTGTTGTATAAATGCAAGCAATAATTATTGTTACACATATAAAAGAATAAAGTCTTCCTGCCAGTAGTCTTCCCTCAAGGGGGAATTTAATTTCTTTATCTGCAGTAATTTTATTGCAGTCTCTCTTGAGATCAAAATGTACAGTATTTAAAGTTGATTTAAACAAAAGAGAGACTCACTCTGCAATCCATTAAAACCAAAAGGATGTGCTGCTGCCTTCTTGCTGGATGCTTGATTATACACACATACAGAACGAATCTCTATCAAATTCTCAGGTGACTTGTGGTTTTCTCTGAAAGAGGAGAGACACCTTTTGTCTCTCTATTTAAGGCATTCCCTTTGCACATTTGGTTTGTTTCAAGATGTGCTTATTTGCATTTGCTTATCTCTAGTTTAGAGTTACCGGTCTTATTTATGAAAGGCATACTTAGAATGTCAAAGTACGATAACCAAACAGTACATTAGCAGCTTCTTAACAGTAACAATAACACTTATGTTAAAGCAGACGGGCTTACACTCCCAATATCCAGTTATCCTAACTGGATAGTATGGCTTCAGGAAGGTGCATCTCAGCCCTCCAAAAGAAGAAAGATATATTTTCCTAGTGTATTGGTGGATGGATATTTGGAATTGCTTGTACTCAACCATAACAAATATTAGGCTCAGTAATTCAATGCAATAATTAAAATTGATTTAGGTGGAAGAAATCTTTGATTTCAACTTAGGATATATGTGAGCTAAAGCATAGTTTCTGTCAATACATCTATTTTTGTCTCATAAGAAGATATAGCAATAACACTACATAGTGTCTTTCAAAGTATTTTAATGTATTAACAGCAGTAGTGAGACGAGAAGTTTTTACAGCTCATTTGAGTGGTCTACCAGTGGGCAAACACTTGGCAATTATTACACTTGGAAGAATTAAATGGATTATTTGAATGGAAATGCTAGTACTTCAGTGAATTCTCTTTTTACATCAATTGTAGCATATGTCCACATTTTTCCAACAGTAATGAATTTTCTAAGGTGATTTCCCTTGTGCTTTTGAATGCTCAGTGTGAAAAATCCAGCAGGAGACAGCTGTAGTTGACCCATCATCCAAAATGTGAAAGGGCTGTTGTAGCCTTTACAAGGCTTTTGTGCTTTTGGGCCTCCTGGGAAGCTCCAGTTACCTTCAGACTGCATCATTTCTTTTGGGTAGGAAGTATCAGTTGTTCAGAAGAATTTTTAATATTTTTAATAGTCATGTCTGCCTTCTATGGTAGGTTGAACCTGAAAATACCTGTTTGTGCATGCAACACATCTGGCTTTATGGTGTATTCTATTCCTTTCCCATCTATTCAGGAGTGAAAATCCCCAGTGCCTATGATTTGTCTCTATTCAAAGTCCTTCTCATATTTAAAAGCCTAGTAACAAAATCGATGCACGCAATGTACCTGCCCAATAAAAATTTTCTGCAGCCATTATACAGACTTCAGCCTTTGATATCACAAGGGGTTCTGTGGAGACCTTTGCATTTGATTAATCCTGATGCTTGTATCAAAACATATGTGGTAAAATTTTCAGTTTCTACTGGGAGGTGGTCAAATGTCAGCCTGTGATCTAGATTTAAATGGCAAATCAATGTTCCCTGTATTTTTCAAAGATTATTTTTCTGATAGCTTGCTTTATTCTTTCTGGAAACCTCTGATTTCTTGCTTTTCTCTTGTCTCTTTGAGAAGGGACTACGCAGCTTCAATGTCTGAATGGCATTATTAGTGCCTGGTTGGTCAGGCAGTGCAGGCACTGGCACGTTGCGTTGTGTTTGATCAATATTAGTAGAACTATCCAGGGGAGAAAGGTGTAGAAAGGGGAAAGGAGAGTCCAATGGGATCCTGAAAATTCCCAGATTAAAATGTTGAAGGTGAACTGATCTGGATGCTCATAGTTTACATGGTCTTAAAGGGAAGCTGCTGTTCTATGGAGCAGAAAGCCATTGAGGGTTACAATGGAGAAATACACATGGTAGTGCATAGAAATACATGGAAAACACACCTGCATGAGGAATTCCCTGCACTGCGAACTGTGACTTGTTGGGTTAATATTAAAGGGAAGTATTGTTGCACGATTGCTCCTGTTTTATGTGTTGTTTATCAGACAGGGTATGGAGCTTGGCAGAACTTCTTGTCTGGTCTCATCTGGTACAGCTGTTCTTATGTAAGCTGAATAATAAAAAAAATATCGAATTTAATTCACAGATTTATTGTACTTACTATTATACGTACTTGCTATAATAACTATTGTGTAGTTATTGACTTTGTTCATTTCTTTAAAAAAAAAGAAAATGGGATATAATTGCAAAGGTATTACAGTGAGCTCTGGGGTATGTAAAAGCATGCAGGAAGGCAAAGATTGTTTTAGCAGAAAGTTTCTGAAGTGAAACTTCATTAGGAATGAGGTGACTAAATCATAGACCTTGTTTTGAAATTATTAGTTTTAATGTTTGTAGATAAATGGCTGATAGCAATTGTCTTAGCACTGATTGTGGGAATATGGCAGGCGGACAGACACGAGGAAATGTGGTAGGTGGAGAGAGATTGTAAGAACAGGAAAACCTATAAAAGTAGAAAATATACCTTACTAATATCATTTCACATTTGCACTAGGATCCAGTAAGTACTCACATTTAAATATTAATATAGTCGTATCTATTGTAACAGAATTTGTTTTTGTACTTTCTGGTCTAATCACTCTTTGAATAGTTTTAAAATCATATTGTGAGTATTTTAGGTAGAAAATTTCAGTGCTTGTTCAAAGCCTAATTTGTCTATATAATATGGACAAAATAATTCCCTTTTGGAAGCATAAATAGTAATCTTCCCTCTATTGTTTGAAGGAAGAGAATTTTGTTATTCATTAACTTAAGAATAAGAGCTACTTCTGAAGTATGTCTACGTACTAGAGTATATTCACATCCTTCAAGTAGGTTATTATCTGTAGCAAGGACCCAAAGATGATGATCAAAATCATTCATTTAGAAAGCTTACAATGCAGCAAGAGTCTAATAACCAGGATGTGTTTCTGTTTGTTGTACCAGTCTTGTTATCCCTTATATCTTATGCAAACAATTTGCAGTTGCAAAAATGAGGGACAACAGCCACTGTAAAATAAAAGGAATTAAACCCATGACACTGAAGTGGTTTAGGAAACCTGTTTCAGAGTGCTTATATGTTATCTTCCAAATCAGTGAATCCAAGAAAGTGTATTTTAGTCTGTCTTAAGAAATTAAATAATAAACAAAGTATTCTGTCCAATTTTCAGTCAAGAGAGACAAACCTACAATAAAGCAAGAGTGTCTTTGTATTAAAGGTAAGAAATAGTTATTTTTGTCTCTTGGAGCTTAAGTATAAGGAAAAATACCTTGATATTGTTCCTAAAAATGTTGGAAAAGGTGAATATATTTTTACAAGTGTATAAATACAAAATAATGGAAGTATTGAAGTCTCCTTGACACTTTTCTCACTACTTTAAATATAACACCAAAGTAGCGCTCAAATAAAACAATGGGAAAAAAAGGTGTAAAGTGTAAAGCCTACAGTCAGCAAATGAGAAAACTCAAAAGCTCAGCGTTTCCTTCGTGATCTAATTGTTTTTCACACTTATTTACTTTTGCATCTTACAAACATACAAGTGAAAGGATTGGTGTAGGTCATTTGAAAGTAGAGCTTAGTGATGATACTTCGGTTTTCCCAGAATTTACTTGGTGATGGATACGAATGAAAGGGTGTGTAATTATTTCTTGGTGCTTCTTTACCCTTGCCTTCAGCTCCAGCTTGGTACTTCAGTTTGCTTCCAGCTCTTTGCTGCCCATGTGCTGCCAAGTGGGGTTAGGAGCTGATGTGAAAGACAATATACTGCTCTCTACCTCCTGGAAATTCCTTTCTACAATGAGCCATCCTTAAAGGGCAGCTGTGCCCAACCATGCAGCTGTTTCACATAAAAACAACAGCTTGAAGCTGCCCATGTCAAAGCTAAGAGTAAGATCCTGTAAATTTATGAGAGATGAATGCTATGGTAGATTCTGAAAACTTTAAATATAAACAAGATTATAGACAACATAATAAAAACTAATTACTTTATAGATGACAACGAGCTTTACATATAGATAATGCCACATTTAGTATTGTTCTTTCATGTTTGTGTTCCAGTTAACCAGCACAGTGACCAGCCTAAGCTCCGGCAAGAAATGATATATTCTGTTATTCCTTATAGTACAATAATGCCCTTTATTTATGGCAAACATTAGTTTTGCAGTCACAGTGACAGAATTCATAGCTTCACAGGGCATCAAAGCTTTCCTTCCCTCCTAATAATAGTTATCCCTGAAATTGTCTCGTTCTTCTGTTGTCAGACCTGAACATAAGGTATATCTGTCATTTGGGAAGAAGGTGCTCAGCCACAGAGATTCTCTCTCCAGCCAAATGTAGAAGAGACACAAAGTTCATAGGAAGTTTGCTTTTCTTATGATGCTCTAGTAAGTTAGTTCCAGTTCCAGTCTGCTAATTTCACATTATTGTGGTTGACACTAGAGTGTTATAAACATATCTAATTATTATATGGCTTTGCAGATCACTTTTATGAGAAATGCTCACCTGAGTGCATTTTGTAGTGTCATTTCCCTTCTGGAGTGCAGGTGTTGCATTATCTTCAAGAAACTGATGTTCTCTAAAGAGAAATTTTCTGATATTGTATCTGAAATTCTGCATGTTGAGCATGCACAAATCAGGTAGGCAGTTAGATAATTAAAATAGCACTATGTGATTTTTATGATTGAATATAGGCTACACCATGAGCAAAACTAACTGACTGGAAAACTGAAGGCGGAGATAGCTGTAGATTGTATAGTCAGGGCAAACTTGGTCTTTCATTTCTCAGATGTTCTAGAGAGAAGTGTTTGAGTTTGGATTGCTATACTTTTTCTATAAAGTATGAAATAAACAGGCACAAGGAATTATTTTTTTTAGTAATAGTTCAAGATAACCCTCTTATTAGAATCTGAAATTTTTAATAAAAAAATCACTCTTAAGACTACAAGAGACAAAGTATATGTATTTTAACAGACAAAACCATTGTTAGAGTATTTTATTCAAATCTGTGTTGAATTTTAGACAATGAAGGATTAACTATCCTAAATTATGAGAAGTGGAAAGAAATTCATAACTGTTTCTGTGAATATTTCTCTTTGAGCTGCCATGGGATGAAGTTCAGTTTTTCTTTTGTGTTGTGTGGATTTGTGATCTACTAAATGGAGGAAAAAAAAAAATAAGGGCATCAAACTCCCCTTCTTATGTGATATGTCAGATAAAATAAAGCTGAGTCTAATTCATTATGATTTATAAACAGATGTTCCTGCATATGCTTGTGTATTTCTATACTGATATATTTTAAGAAATGATTGCCCCCTCGGTAATGACTGCAAACAATTACTTGTGAAAAAAAGATCCCATTTATGTAGGCACCTAAAATTGTCACCTCTGAAAACACTGCTCTTCAGTTCCCACTTCCACCTCTGAATTGCCACCAAGCCTTCTCCTCCTCCCCAGTGTCACACAGGAACAGGCATGTCAGCGTTCAGGAAGATACAGTCATGCAGTTCTTTCTAATTGCCAACACTGAATAAATTCACATGCACTTATATCCATGAAAAACTGTCAGATTGTGCTTGTACGTTTGAGCTTGAACAGTCTCTCCCGTTTCAAATTTTGCTTTTTTCTCAAGCTGGAAACAGTCTTAATCCTTTCAATTTTTCAAACTGGGAAATAGCCTGTTTTCCTTGGGGGAGAAATTTGTAAGGGGATACAAAATGCTCGTCGAAGTCCAAATAGTCTTACCATGTGCATCAAGTATTTTGCACTGGTTTACAATAATATTTCTAACCAGTAGTTCACAAGGTCAACTGAAAAACAGAAGGCAAAAAAACCGAGAGCAATATCAGCACAGTTAATCTTTTGTAAACAGCTTTCCTTTGTTCAGTGATGTCTTTTTGTGCAAGCATCTAAAGTTAAGTCATTACTAAACTACAAAAAAGGGAATTTTCTTACTGCTTGTCAAGCACTGCAGTAATTTTGAAGGACTAAACATCATTAAAAGAAAAATCTTTGTGTTCCATGTATCACAGATCCATAAAGTGAGCATAGGTATAGTAATGAATGCTAGTTTACTGAATTTAAATTAGCAAAATCCAAACTTACCTTGACAACTTTAATAAAATACCTTAACCTGTAAACAATAGTTGTTTGTCACTGTCGTTATTTCAGCACACCTGCAATATTTAGCAGTCATACGAGTGCTAAATTCTTCTCGCATTTTCCATAAAATGCCTTCATAACAATAAACCCCTTCCTTTCCTCAGTGACTCAGGATTTTAGATGGTAAGCAACTCTAGCAGATGCTTGGTGGTGTTATAAACCTGCTGTAGACTTGCCTAAGTCCCCAGCAAAATCCTCATGAGTGCACCTTTCCTGATGGTGGGGTTGGCTGGAGTGATGGTCATACCAACTAAAGGGCAGTTAAATTCTGCTCTGGTTGGCACATCCCTAGCTTAATTTTGATTCCTTTCTGATGTTTCTTTGTAATCCAGCTGTTTTCTGAAGCTAAATTAATCACATTAATAAGCATTCTCATGTTTGGGTAAAAGTGTGAAGCTGGTCAACGTAACTTGCAGTGCTTTTGTTTTGGATCTCATGTTTTCCAGTTACCTTGTTGACTCTAATATATTGCACTTCTACAGGAGCTAAATTCTTTAACTTGTGTATCCTTGCAAGATGTTACTTGTATCAGGTTTCATACAACAGTTTTTACAGGGAGAAAAAAGTAGTTCACATGGCATATTCTATGAGCATGCAACACCAAGATCAATGGTGGTCTGAGAGCCCTCTCAGATGGGGCAGCAAGGAGTGCTACTGGCTTAAATTAGATTGATTTTCAGTGCTCTGACTTTAGCAATGTCTGTGGTATTGATACCTAGAATTTTATCAGAAAATGATTACTTCCAGGATTTAAAAAAACCCCTCCCAGCTGTCACAATCTAGTTTACAGAGATTATTAGAGTTACAGTTTTCTGAAGTGTGCGGGTTTATTATGGGAACAATAAATGTACTCTAACTCATACAATTCAGCTTCACCCATGAGCTGAAATTTGATGATAAAAGTGTGAGAAATGAATGTGAGAAAAGAGGGTTAAATACTTTCTTATTCAAGACAAGTTATACATGTTTCGCATAAAATTAAGGACTCCTAATGGCATGGTACAGCTGTGATCAGGTCACTGTTAATTTTGAGAGCAACCTGGTTCAATATAAGCTTTGACCTTTTTCTTGCTCTGAATTTCACTACAAAATAAAACCTCATATATTTATTATGGAAAAATGCTGACAGTCGTGAAGACAGAGTACAATTTGAAACAGCAGACTTCAGCATGAAAATAATACAAAATGTGTGTTCCTTCATTTTAATGTCCTAACAAAGAAGTGGTTAAGAAAAATATTTGGTCAATCATCCTGAAGTTGAGGGACAGAACTCAAAGGAACAGATTTTGAAGGGGCTTGTTTGCATGATTTCCTCTACTGAAAGCCAATTTGTTCACTCTGTAATACATCCTAATAGTTTGGGGCTTTGTGTACTGTTTTGTAGGTTTACAGGTTAATGGTAAACCTCTGGTTAGGCAGCTTATTTATAGGACAGGAAGAGACAAAAAAAAAAAAAAAAAAGA
>JAAGAY010138412.1:25654-89583 GCA_011801015.1 Ardeotis arabs
GAGAAAAAAGAAAAGAAAGGAAAAAAAAAAAAAAAAAAAAAAAGAGGTCAAAAGGAGAGCTGTGTATATTCTGGATATTGTAATTTTTTTTTTCTTGGAAAAAGCAGATATGATTTTATGTAAGACAGGTTGTGGTAGAAGGAGAGAAGGTTAGGGGTGAGTGATTTATCCCTCTGCGTATTCATCCGTTCCTGGATTTCTGCATTTGAACTGTGATATTGTTGGTGTGGGACTGCCTTTTTGGTTGTGCAGTGTTAAGTCCTGTCACCCTTCTGGGGAGGTATCTACAGCCACCCAAGTACATGAACTGGCTCTTCCTGAGAGTTGTTCAGAGACCTCTGGGGAAAGGTAATTCAATTGAGTTTGCATTGGCTACAAATGGGAGCTGTGGAAGATGGCTGTGCGGAATACTCTTCTGACAGCACTGCAGCAAAAAAAGAAAAGCCTTTTTCCACCTAATTAGTGATGCTTGCCTAATTGGCGAAGGTTGATGCAGTGGTTTTTTTCTTCTTCTTTTTTTTTTTTTCTCTCTCTCTCTCTCCTGTGTTACAGATATACGCGGACTGCAGGGATTTCTTGATCAGGCCTCAAGACTGGGACTTGATGTATCATTACAAAAAGTGGACAGGAACATCAGCAGAGTCTTTGCCAACCTTTTCACTACCATGAAAACAGAAGAGCTGAATCGCTATCGAGACACATTGCGAAGGGCTATCTTACTCCTAAGCCCACGGGGAGCCCAGACTTTTATTAATGAGGTCAGTGCACAGTTGTTTTTATTATCAACATTTCAGGAACATATATGATGGCTTATGTGATACCTTGCCACATTTTCTGAAGTAGTAAATTTTGACAATGCTTGTCGGTAAATGTCGAATAAGGTTGTCAGACTCTAGTGTTGGAGAATTGAAATATCAAGTACTCCATGAAATGCATACTTTGTGGTTAATGCAAATGGGACAGCATGGGCCAGATGTGCCCTTTTAATATAATATACAGCTCTATCGGACAATTCTTTTTTTTCCAGTTATCTTCCATACCAATACTTTTGACCTGGGTTTCAACCACTATCAGCAAGTGACCAGAAAATCTACTATAGTCTATTAGAAATGAAACATAATGTGCCTGAGAGAGTCGTCTTTACAGTGGAAATCTGCAAATTCACATTAAAAAGGCACATTATTGATGTTTGAAAGATGAATCATAGTTTTTTGTCAAGTATGAAGTAGGAATTATATGTTTGTCTTTTTTTCTTAATGGTTTCTTGAAATCAATAAGGCTAATTAGGACAGGGAAGTAGCTGGTGGGCAAATTTGTAATTAATGTTGTGCTGTGGGCTAATTTTTGGCATTAATTAGTTTTATCCAGCTTTTAAAATACTAAATAATGATTTGTTTTACAGTGCTTTATATGTCAGAGTTGAGAATGAGAGTTGGATCCTCGGTATAAGTTTACATGTATTTAGTAGCTAAAGGAATTTGGTAAAGTAGTAGGGTTTTTAAATTCTTTTTTAACTAAGCAGGGATAAGACTGAACCAAGAAATTAAAATGTGGATGAGACTTGTTTCCAATTATCACTTCTGCTGCATCAAAGCCTGCTAAATAAAAAAAAAATCCAACACAAATTAAATTAAATTAGCTTATTAAGTTTTTTATTTTGTCAGCATAAGTAAATTATCCACATTTTTATCCATTGGTGATTTTTAAATTAATAGGGAAAATTTTAGCATAAATAAACGAAGTAAATGAGAAACTTGGGAAAGACTGGCATGGGGACAAATTCTGTTCATGTTTGTGCACGCACAGGGATTTTACATAAAGGAATGAGGGACTACTTGCCCTCATAGTGTAGTAAGCTATATGCAACTCATTCAGTGGTTTGTCTACTTCATAGTAGCCCTCCAGCAAAAATACACATTGCTTATTTTGTCAGTGAGTTCTAACAAAGTATCCAAACCAAGTATTAAAAACAAATCAATATGTGTATTTTTTTTCAGACCCACGCTAGCAGAAAGTCTGTCCCCCTTCAATGCACAAGGCTCCCAAAATATTTGCAAGTTACATGCGTGCACTGTCAGGACCCTGCAGGTCTCTTGAGTGTAGGGGCTAATGCATTAAACTGTTTTACTACTCACTTCACCTTAAAGCAGTGTGTATTACAGGCATTAAGGCTAATGATCTTGATATGTTTCCAGATCCCTGCAGGAGTTTAACTGTGGGCAGAAATGAAAAGTAATTTGTTTGGCAATCTTCCTATATTGAATGTTGATTGATTCAGAAAAGCTTTATAAAAGAAAATTTAAATCTTAAAAAGGAACTCTCAAAAGGCTTGAGATGTGAGATGAGGTATACGGCATAGGGAAGAATCCTTCACTAGAGGAGTCTGGGCTTATATTTCGTGGAGAGTTACGGTAACTCTGATTCCTTAACATCTCAGTCAATAAGTGCAACTGATTACAGCACAATTTCAAACAGTCTAGAGTAACAACTTTCAGCTTAATGAAAGACGTATTCTTATATGATTTACAGAAATACATAATTCACAACGTGCAGCATAAGTGCTTTTGATGGGTTTACATATTTTCACAGTTAGTAAATATTTCATTCTATAGGTACTATATAACTATATAGTGACTAGTATTGTTACCAATCCAGCTCTGCATCTTGGAAGTTGTTTGAAGTTTTGAAACAGTTTTGGGGGAAAAAAAATGTAAGTCACTAAAAATTGTAAGTAGTAGCCTGAGAAGAAAATTCAAAGACTTTATTTTTAAATTTTGGGTATGTTTATTATCATATCTTCTAGTTTAGAAAACTTACAAGTTACAGGTAAGAACATAAAGAAGAAGTTAGATTTAAAGCGTTGTTTCCATAAATTTCTGGAAATTTAAAATTCTATGTGAAAAAGAGGTTCCTTATTAAGATTTTCAGTTTTGCTGAGTTGGTATTTGTGTAACAGGGGAAAGATGTCTGAAAAACTTCAACTAGGCCTTATTAAAGTTTATTGGGTAATAACATATCTTCATAAACACCAGGTGTTGCAAACAAACTGTCCTGTGGAATACAGAACAACAAAAAAAAGAGACCTTTTTGGACAGCGTCTGGGTTGTGAACCCTGATGTGAATAGTTTTAACAATTTTTTCTTAGCACAAGTCATAGACATCAGCTATTGGAAGCTGGTACAAGATTTATTTTGCCTGTTTTGATATTGCAAGTGATAAATTTTTTCCAGCTAAAAATATGGATCCAGATTTCAGCCTCACTTTTATCATCTCTCGGGTGAGCCAGAAAGATCTTATCTGACTTTGAATGTACAGAGCTAGGGGACTCTGACATCTCATATGTGAAAAACTTTCTAAATTCAAGAATGACTCAAATTTAGGGTTATTTCTTTAATTTTTGTTTACGCATCATTTTCACTTTACTTTACTTAGCATCCTCAATGCCTGGGTCTGTCACATGTCAAACTTACTGCAGCAGAAATAACTGACGTTTTCAGAAGAGTTCAAGGTTTATTATTCTGCTATAAAACTGCTTTACCTGTAAGAATAAAGAGAGGGAGAGAGGAAAAAAATACCTTTTCAATGGTATAGGTATAAACATGGAATTAGCCTTTATTCAGAAAGCAGAAGGTAAATGCATTTTTAAAATGTTAGCTACCCTAGATTTTGCATTAAAAGGTCACTTTGGGATTAAAGCAAACCTAATCTAAAGAAATTGTGTCCCTTTTTAATAATTCTGAGAAAAATACTCCTTTCCCCACCTGCAAAAATCCTAGATATGTTTGGCCTGGTGCCATTGTTCAGTTTATATGCAAACCCAGTCTCAATTGTACAGGTATGCATGTAACAGCAAAAATGATTTTCTATTTTGAAGTCTATCTGTTCTCCTTGCAAGAGAATGTAAAGAAAGAAAAGAAGAAAAACTAATAATTCAGAAATAGGAAGAGTATTTATTACTTTCAACTATTGTGTTAGTCTCTTTGACCCAGACACAGGATCTGAGATTCAAAAGCCTCCCTCTTTGCGACCTGCCTGTAGAAACAGTCAGATTTCACTGCCTCTTCTACTTACCAATGGATGATATTTTTTTGTTGTTGTTGCAAGTAGACGTACATTTGTGTGGACTCCTTTTATCATTAAGGGCTTTATACACTACATAGTGACATGAATACACGGAAAACAGTTCAAAGACAGGTGACAAAAATGGAGAGCAAAAAAGGATAGGAGAGCATGACCTATGAAGACAGGTCTCAGGAATGTGCTATATACAGCCTGCCTAAGGGAGTATAACTGACAAATACTTGAGAAGAAACATGAGAGGAGGAGGAGGAATTAAGGTGATGATGGGTGGTCTAACAGGAAGTAATGACATAAAGCTAAACATGGAATGCTTTCTAACAGGGAGGTCAATTAGACAATGTAAGTGCTTGACAAGAGAGGTCACTGAGGGTGTTCAAGAGTTTGCTAAGTAAAGAACTTGGGTAACTTAGTCTAGCAGTCTTTCCTGAATTAGTTTGAAGGATGTTCTAGATGACCCAGGGGTCTTTCTGAAGACATATCAGGAAAGATTTGTTGTGTGAATAAATTCAGGCTTGGTACATTTTGCATATGATATATTTGAAGAGGAGGAAGAGATCTTGTAGTTTAGCGTTTCTCAAGTTTCCTATGGCAAATGTGAAGTAACTGTTGGCTGTGGCAGGTTTGTTTTGTTTTCTTTTTTCCTTCTTCACAGGGCACACATGATTTGGGATATGTATTTTAATGAGATTTTTTTTCTTTAAGACCATAGGTGTTATCAGTTGCTTTATAGACTTCAATCATCCTTCTTTCTAGTGTTTCACTGTTGCTTTTGAAAACCAGTAAAATGGGGCAGTAAAATGAGGCTGTAACAGAGTTGCATGTGCTTATTGATTTGAAAAGAGAAGGAATTCTTGGCTTTACAAAACCTTTAACTCAGCATGACTGGGTTTTTGGCAGCTTCACTGAAGTGCAAAATATTTCTGTTTAGGTGCATCTTTGAAAATGATATCATTACTTGAGAGTCTGTCTTCCCTGTAAGCTAGTAAGCTTGCTGCAATAAGGTTACGGGTGTATATGCATATCACTGCAGCATGCCAGCTGAAAGCAGAACTCTTTGCATTCCTAGTACAGTAAACAAGTTAAAAAAAAAATAATAATAAGAGAGAGCAGTTTAATTGCGTTAAAAATTAATACTAAAACTCTGTATCATTGCAGCAGGGTTATCTGAACCACTGCAACGCCAATTTGAGCTGAAGCTATAAACTTCAAGTTGTACTAAGTTTCTTACACAGTTGTAACTTATCTCTGCCCTGTCTATGTAATCATCTCTGTGTCCTCACTGGAAAGCAAAGACTGCTGTCTGTTTCTTTTTTACCCTAGTTCATGTTGAATGTTCTGACTAGTTTTTTAAAATAATATAGATATTCTGCTTTTGGTTTAGGCTTTTGGAATCATTTCACACTGATTTGTGGCCTCCCTTCATTCCTGATCATTGAGGATGCTGGGTACCTTACTCCCAGAGCACTCCCAGCTGGCACTTGTTTGTGAACAATGCTCCAGACTTCTCTTTTTCCCTTCTGCAGTTGGTGACATGCTATTACTTGACTGGAGCTGTAGGAATTATTTATGGCATCTTGAACAGTCTGCACCCACAAGGAATTGTATGAAATTGTCTTTCATAGGAAGCAAAGACCTTTACTTTTCAGAGTTTAACAGGAAAAGGAATTTAATACTAATTTTCTGGCATTTGGCATTTCATATTGGCATACATCTCTTTTTTTTTAATTTATGTTGAAAATGTTCAACATATTAGTCTGTATCTCTGTTTTATATACAGTATATAAACATCTCGAAATATTAAAAAAATACTATGCTGCTTCCATTTTTAGAAGGTAATTTGTTTAAAGAGCTGGTAGTGATTTGTAAGTGCTGGTAAAAGAACTGTTGAAATAATATTCTTCTTTCAATAGTTCAAGTTAAATTATACACTCTTTTTTTTTTTCTAAATCCTCTGGATTTCTATTTCTTCTTCTGAGCTAAAATCTTGTCTGCTGTTGCTGACATTTGCAATACAGTAAGACTCTTTGTGCTTAAAGAGAATAATAATTACAATTAAAACCCAAGCAAACCTCAATAAACTACTAAAACTTAACTGAAAACAAAGCATTCCATTTTGGGATAAATTGGCTTAGAAGCAGGTTTTTTTCTGTTGGGCCAAAAAATCCCCAAACCCTCACACACTTTGTTTCACTGTGATTAATGCAAGCTATGGAATCACTGTGAAAATATGTTTGGAACAACCATTTACATATATTGTTATAGGTTTGTAGGCACTGTGAAGAGAGGAGAAAAAAAACCAATCGTGTTTTGGTGAATAAATGACTTTATGAATTGCTTACAAAACTTAATGTAGATGACATTCCTTTCTCTACTGCAGGTATGTCTAAGTGACAATAATTTAAGAATCTTTTTTCTTTGACTCCACTAGTAATGTTGCATCAGATTTTGAACCTGAATGTTTAAATCACGAGAAATATGAGGCTTGCATCCAATCTTGTACGTGTGTAACAATAACTGGTAGCAGTTTTGTGAGGCTTTGTGGGTCAATTGAGGAAAATATTATGGAAATGGAACACGTCGGCAAGAGTTACCCTAAGTTCTTATGAGTCTAGAAACCGCTTTACTAGCAGTCTTACTGAGTCACTCAATGTCAGTAATATGCCTGATCTGAAGTAACTAGATTTTTCAGCTTATACTTTGAATCTGATGACTGGGCACTTATGCATAGAGGATGATTTATTTTTAAATGTCATTAAATCTGTATGTACAGGAACTGAGAGTTCCTCTTGCTCCAAATGCTTAATCCTTTATGTACTTTTGGATCCTCGTTTCATTGCAGATCTTCAGTTCCTAAAAAATGTTGCTATTGTCCACAAGTAAGGATATCGGGTCTAAAGGAAACTGTGCCAAGTATCTACCTGACAAAATTATTGAAATATTTAAAATTAACTTTTAATTGTTTCATGAGCTTAATTAATTGGGGTTTTTTTACATTTTTAATTAATTCGTTTTCTTCATTCTCTTTTTTAATTTTCTCATCTGTTACATTTTTATCTTTCTTCAGTCTCACTGTTAAATATTGAAACTTGAAAGGCGCAGGAAAAGCCTGTTCACATGGGAGGGCTCTGCAAAAGCTGACATGTCCACACAGTGGAAGGTGATGGGATGCAGAGACTTGATACTCATGTCCTGGAAGCAGGAGCTGGTGTTGCTGTAGTGTCTTGTTGAGATTTATGGGTTTCTTCTTTCAGGGTAGCCCCATGTTAACATAGTGAGTTCCAGAAGCAGCTCAGGGAAAATCTGCATAGATTTTACCTCAAAGATTTAGGAATTCTAGCTGTTAGAAGGGGATGTTTTTTGGTTTTGTGGTGGTGTTTGTTGTTTGTTTTTTTTTTTTTTATTGGTTTTCATTACTTTTGTTTTGAGGGGTTTTTTTGAAGGAAGAGGAGCTATTAATGACTTGGAAGCACAAACGTGTTGTATTGGTCCACATGCAGTTCACCTTTAATACTGTCTTTAGTAGCACCCAGTGTTGGCTTTTGCAAGAGCTGACACAGAACAACTCTCTAGTGAGCACTTAAAAAACAAGGCTAGCGAAAACGAACCCCACCTCCATCTACTCCTTCATTTCCAAGTTATTTTACTTCAGATTGTTTGAATGAGTCCTGGAATACTGTGTAATTTAAACATAAAGATCTTATATAGAGAGATATTTTTAATGCAGTGGAAAGTTAAATTAAATACTCTAACAAATCTGTGGTCATTATAATACATAAATATATGCAAAATGTTTCTCTAAAATACTGCAAATCTGTGATGACTTTATCATTCCCAGCAAGGATAATTTTCTTCAATTTAGGTATAATTTACCAGAAAGCAGAGATTACTAATTAATTATGGATGATTAATTTTAAAATATTCTCCTGCATTTGCATTTCATCACTATACCAGTGTGTTTGCATATCATGAGACACTAGCAGAAGCAGTACAGGTACATGAGAAAATGTATTTACCTTATAAAAAAAAAAAGTAAAGCCATGCAAAAGCTCTTTGCCGTCTTCCAGTTTTACTTTTTCATATAAATTCAGTGAATTGTTCACTTACTGTGCTAGGGCAGATTGACTTTGAAGATTATAAAATACATACTGCAATATTATATATTCAGTTTTCGAACCTTCAGTTCCAGTGTGTACACATCATAGCTGCAGGTTGACCTTTTCCATGAACACATCTGTGAGTGTCTCTAAGCACAAAGATTGACTTGGAGTACAGGGCTTTGCATGGTCAGTCAATCATCCCTCCCCTAAAATGCACTTCTAGACCTGGTGTTCTGGATTAAGAAAATTAATGACTCATTTTGTTAGTTGTTCCAGAGGTTATAGAAGGTGGCCACTTATGCTTAGAAGGGATGGGTAATAATTGCTGATAATAACTTGCACCTGCTTTTGCATCTTTTCACGGGAGGTTTTTAATCACTTTTAGTAGGTGAAATAAAATTATATTCACTCAAGACTTATTTTTAGTTTCAAACTAATTTGGAAAATTATTTAAGTCTTCACTAATTGCTTGCAGCATACAGTATAGTGCTGTCTGTGTGTGAGATAAAAGCCTGGACAAGATTTACCTCTGCTTGAGAAGATTAATCTCAGGACTAATGCTCTGTTTCTCTTAAAGTTATTTCTATATTGGGCAGGCAGTGCATAGCATAGGTGACAGAGTTAGCATTGTTGATGCAGCACTGCCCAGTGTGTAAGAGAGAACAGTGAATGTGTTATGCCCATTTCTTCATAGTTCAAAGTGTAGAGCTTTGAAAAAAAATCCAAAATAGACGCTCATGGGAACTCTCTTGAAATGTAAGGAAAGAAATATTTGGGAACCTTGTTCATCAAGGACAAGCAGTTAGATCTGATTAAATTAAGCTTATAACTTGAGACAGTGTGGTAACTGTGCAATAAGACTGTCTTTTCCTCAGGCAAAGAGTGTTCTGCGTCAAAAGAATAGAGCAGTGTATCATCAGCATAAAGCATGATGTGTCAGTTCCTTCATTTACCTTTGTACCTTGGAGGGTGGCAAATACCTTAAAAATTAGCAAGGATTTAAGAACTGTTTTGAAAAGAGAGTATAGTCCTATGCTAACAATTATTTTTCCTACTGCTTCTGCTAGTACTGGTTCTATAATAACTAGTATGCTTGTTATACCAAGTGTCTAGATATGAATTGGGATGTTGTTTTATGAGGTACTGTATTAATATTTATCCCCAAAGAATGTATAATGTGCAAGAAATGACTGATAGAGATGTCTGGAAAGGAAAAGGGATTGATGATGAATGTTGGTCAATGACAGGAAATACTGTCTTCATACCAGGATCTTAGAAGCTAGCATTTAAAAAAATAAAGAAAAAAAATGTATAAGGAATTTTAAGATATTTGTGGAAATTTTTTAATAAGTAGAGGTAGGTGAAGAAGGTTGACACTAAGGCCAAAATCTTGATGGTTAATTAGAGGTAACCTGGAATCATGGAATAGTTTAGGTTGGAAAAGACCTTTAAGATCATCTAGAGTCCAGCTATTAACCTAGCGTTGCCAAGTCCACCGCTAAACCATATCTGTAAGCTCCACATCTACATGTATTTGAAGTATCTGCAGGGATGGTGACTCCACCACTTCTCTGGGCAGCCTGTTCCAATGCTTGATAACCCTTTCAGTGGAGAAGTTTTTCCTAATATTCAATCTAAACCTCCCTGGTGCAACTTGAGGTTGTTTCCTCTTGTTTTATCACTTGTTACTAAGGAGAAGATACTGACACCTACCTCTCTATAACCTCCTTTCAGGTAGTTGTAGAAAGCTATAAGGTCTCCCCTGAGCCTCCTTTTCTCCAGGCTAAACAACTCCAGTTCTCTCAACTGCTCCTCATAAGACTTGTGCTCTAGACCCTTCACCAGCTTTCTTGCGCTTCTTTAGAAGATTGGAATAAGCAGAATATGGTTTTGGAAGTGAAGATAGCTACTGTATCTTTGATGTGACGTATAACAAGGGAGCTATTGAAGCAATGTGAAGAGATGGATGAAATGACCAAAGCAAGGTATTAAACACCCTCTTTGTAGCAGAAGTTTCATCAAGATATGAGAAGAGCTTGCAATGCTTAAGGTCAGAAAGGTGAACTTTGTAGTGATCAATACATAACACCATTAGAGCTTGTAAATTAGTTTTAATATTCTAGATGTGTAAAAGGAACTGTTTATTAGAAAGGTTATGTCTAATGAATCTGTGAGATTTTGGATTTATCCTGGATGAGAGGCTTTGAGAAAAGTTAAGAGTCAAAGGTGACACTTGGATTGCAGTCCAAATTGGCAGGTCTGATTTTCTGGCTGTCCATTTTGACTGAGAAAAAGGATTTCCTTTCCCTAAAGGCAGAAGGTTGAGAAATCTCCTTATCCACATGGAGCTTACGAGGGTATCCAGAAATGAGGCTAACAATTTAGACTGAACAGAATATGAAAAATGTATCACAGAGAAGTAGATCAAAACTCATCAGCATGTGAGTGGCAGTGGATTTTTCACTTATTTGCTTGCTGGATTAAGTTAGTCTAAGGAGGGGAGACTACAGATTTGAATGAGTATGGGACCTTCCTTGAGATCTTGAAGAATATCAAAAAGCATCTCCTGGAAAGGCTGTGCTGAAGGAATGGCATAGGAGGAAACCCAGGAGAGAAGTGCTGGGAAGATGAGCTTTATCAAGAACAAATGTGATCAGCTGTATTAAAAACATCTCACAAGTCAAAGAGAAGAGAGTAACAATTTTAGAGTTTGCCTTAGAAAAGTGAATGGTTTATGTCCATAAGAACAGTTTCAGTCAAGCACAGAAGGTAGAAACTACAATGAAGAGGATCTAGACTGAGACCAGAAGAGAAGATTCAAGGCAGCACATGTTAAAGGGGCTGCAGCTGGAACGGAAAAGGAGAATGGGGTGATGTGTATAGAGCCATAGAGTCTGAGAAAGGAGGGGTCTAAAATACTTTCTATCCTCAGGGAAAAGAAATAGAGTAAGAATCATAAAACATCTCAAGTTGGAAGGGATCCGTAAGCAACTCCCTGCTCCTCTCAGGACTGCCTAAAACTAAGTCATGTAACTAAGAGTGTCATCTGGGTGCTCCTTGAACTCTGACAGTATTTGTGCGGTGACCATTTCCCTGGGGGCCTGTTCCAGTGACCAATCACCCTCTCAGTGAAGAACATTTTCCTAATGTCCAATCTGAACTTCCTATGACACAGCTTCATTCCATTTCCTTGTGTCCTATTGCTGGTCACCAGAGAGAGATCAGCACCTGCCCCTCTGCTGCCCCCCATTGAGGGAGTTGTAGATTGTGAAGTCACTCACCCCTTACCCTTCTCCAAACTTAACAAGCCAAGTGACCTCAGCTGGTCCTCATAAGTCTTACCCTTGAGACTTTACACTATCTTGGTTGCTCTTCTCTGGACATATTCTAATAGTTTGATGTCCTTCTTATACTGAGACACCCAAAACTGTGCACAGAACTCGATATGTGCTCTCCAGAGTGATAAATTAGGAGTTGGCCCTGTTTGTCTTTGCAGTTCTTATTCAACATGCACTTTGCTTGTTGTGTTGTACTTCAGCCATTGGAAAGCTATATATTAGTAGGCAGCAGAGATTTTACTCCCCATTGTTGTTTGTTTGGTTTTTTTTAAAAATGAAGCCATGTGAGTGATAAGGGAATAAAAGCAGCCCTGACAGCATCCTCTTTGGTGAGGACAATTTCCGATAGTTTTACTTTTTAGTAATGTCTTTTTACTGGAAAAGTTTTCATGCTGAAATTTTCATATAAGGAAATATGATCAGGTTTCTGTACATGGAAATGCTGGTTTTGCCATTGATTTTGTTCACTGCTTGTTCAGAGTTTTGTTAAGATATATTTTTGTAACTTTTTTTCAAGGATCACTTGTCAAGGTTCATCTCTTTCTGTTGAGGCAGGTACCTAATGATTATCTCTACGGCACGTGAAATGTGGAGGTAAAGGATTATTAGTCCCTTTTTTTTTTTTCTAGCTGGGGCGTGGGGGTACAAAGTAGGCAATTTACTGAGTTCTCTTGAAATAGGAGCTGAACTTCTAAATGTCAAGCCAAGAACTTGCCCAAAAGGTCATCCTTTCATTTGATACTGCCAGGGTATGTCTTTGCCACCATTGACCCCTAGTTGTTTCATTTGACAGAACTGATAGTCTTGTCACTCTAGTGATCCTTTTGTCAGACATGCAACCTTTCACCCATACACACTGTGTCAAATATTAAAATTCCCTTGGAATGATGCATGTTGGCTTTAGTTTTAGATTAACAATCCAGCTTGCACATACAGTCCTACAGAATATTTAAAGAGCTGCTCAGATAACTTTAAAAATCTGTTTTGTTTGTTGAATTGAGCCCTTTCATTGTACTGGAGTTATAGTTTGCCATAGACCATGCTCTGTGAATGAGATCAATTTGTTTGGCACTGACCCATCTGTTCAGCTTGAAGCAATCAGATTTAAAGGCTTTGCACTGTATTAATGTGTGTGCAAATAGCAACTGGATTCCAAGGACACTCTTTAGGAAAGCACGTTGAGTGATTAGTCTTGATATATAATTAATATTTTGCTTCCAACTTTCCAAACGAAAAAATATTGTTAAAATTATTTTTAGATATTGAAAAGGGAAGAAACTCATGCCTTGAAGTACGACAATGACTTTGTGTGTTTAATGAAAGTATATAGACTTGAAAATATTACAAGTTCCTCAACATTTTTTCCCCTAAAATTATTAAAGAGTATAGAGAATATTTTGAGATGTGCATCAACACATTAAAAAAAAAAAACCAACCTCCGTAACAGCATAGTTTTCATTTTCTAAACTGTACTAACATTCAAGATATTTTAAAAATTGATGTCAGTTCTGAATGCATCTTGATTTAAAGTCAGAGCAATCTAGCAAATACAGTACTTCAGCCTGGATATAGTTGTGAATACTTAATAAAAGTATGCAGTTCAAGTCAGACTCATCCCTGATAGTTTGCATAACCAAGAGGGACCCTAATGCTGGAAATGCCACCATATAAATAAGATCCTTACATCATCCAGGCCAAGTGGAAGTGTCTGATTTGGAAAAATGTCTTGCATGTAGGACTGCTAAAAAAAAAATACCAGAGACAAAATTCTGATAAAGAGATGACCTCGGGGCTTGATGCCAAGTCCTCTTAAATATTTGGGAATGCACGCCTGGGATTCTCACTGCCTGGATTCCCTCATTAAGAGCCCAAAGTGTGAAATATTGCTGTGAACACCGCTATTGAGGACTAAGAAGTTGTCATGCATAAAGATGTGTAGGAACCTGTGCATCAGGGCACCTCCTCTGTCAGCAGTCAGAACATCCAACTTCAATCTTCCTGCCCTCCTTTGGGAAAATTGTTGTGTAATGTAGTAATTTGTATGCAACAGAGCTTTGCTTTTGTGTGTGTGTGTAAAAACACTTTATCACAGAATCATAGAATGGTTAGAGTTGGAAGGGACCTTCAAAGGTCATCTAGTCCAACCCCCCTGCAAGGAGCAAGGACATCCCCAACTAGATCAGGTTGCTCAGAGCCTCATCCAACCTGGCCTTGAATGTTTCCAGGGATGGGGCATCCACCACCTCTCTGGGCAAGCTCTTTATAAAAGAGCTTGCAAAGAATTCTTCAGAAGGGTTCAGACAACCCAAACCACTGGAGAACCAAGCAAATCTCATGTTTTGCTTCCTGATTTGGATACTCAATAACATCAGTTTATATTTAGGTAATCAACTTTTTCAGTCTTTCCCACTATGTGTGAATATATTTTTTTACTACTTTTAAAATACATGTCTGGATTTCAGTAGGGTTACTATTCTCTGTGGTTAGGGATTAAAAGCCTTTAAAATAGTATTACCCATATAGTTTTTTAAATGAAATATCTGTTCAACATTCATCTAGTTTTCACTCAAGTAGTTTATATTGTATATATGTATATAAAAATAATTAAGTTAATTACTAATCAAGCTAGTTAATAACAATTATATTTAACACTAAACATGTTTGAGTGATGTATATATACTTATATATAAAATATGTATGTATTATATATACAGATAACATGCATATTATACCATACACAGGTTAGTCACTTAAGGAGGAATTTGTGTGGAAATATGGAAGAACAGAGAGTAAATGTTTGTGTTCTGTGCAGCTGGAAAACAAAAATAAATATACTGAAGCAGAAATGAACCAGAAGTTCCTCAGAGCTGCTCTGTTTCAGGTGGAGAACTGTATCTTTTAAAGCCTGTTGGAATCGGGTATCATGTGATGCAGGGGACTTGCATCACAGAACAGAGACGGTGCAGAAACCCCACCTTGCTCAGGCTCATTGGCACTGAGTTTTCTGTGAATGGTGAAGATATAGAGTAAACTGAAAAAAGCTCAAAGCCTGAATATGAGAGTGGGCAGGGAGAAGCCACCCCAGCTCTAGCATACTGGCAAAGCACCGAGGCCTCTTAGGGAATGTGAGGAGTGCTTCAGTGTGAACGGTAAGGTCAGCCAGGCGTTGGTCTCAAAACACTCCATAGTTTATTGCTAACTTGTGCAGAAGCTGTTATTTGTGATTTTTAAATTAAATTTGTGGAATGTTGCAATCCCAGCTGAAATGGAAAACAAACCTGAATTAAATGGCTGAGTAGAAGTGTTGAAGCATCAACAACTTTGTGAATAACCTGTGGGTAAAGAGTCAGTTTTGCCAGTTGGAGGCTTGTCCTGATGGTGTCTGCAGAAGAAAGGCCTGGCTGGCTACTTGTTTTCAGTTGTTCATAATAATGTGAAAGGGACTCCCAAGCTCTCTACAGTCTTTTAAGTAGAAAAGCTATGAGCATGTTGATATCAAGCTGGGTATACTGGACAGCTTGCATTGCTGATAGTGGCTGCCTTATATGTCAGGAGTATAATATTCACATTCATGTTCCCACAACATGGCGTACATAATCTTTATTGCCTTTCTGGTTTTTACTACTTTGGAAAATGAAATTCAGCTTTTCTAACCAGAGAATTTGTCTTTCTCTTGTTCTCGTTCTTTCACTGCCCTTTCAAATGTTTCCCTTTGTTATAAACTGAACTCACTACTTGTGATAAATAGATTAAGAGTTTAAGAGATCCTAACAGTAAATAATAGTGGTGCTGAAGTTAAAATGAGCTACGTAGGCACTTAATGAGAGAGGTTTGCACTGTTGCAATTGCTAATCTAAAATTAGAATTAAGAGTACGTATAAATCTTTACAGGCAGGTAATGACCCTGTTAAACAATTGCTTTATCAAGGTACTTTGCTTATGTATGAAGCTGAAGTCAATTCTTTTCACCTTGACCAAAAATTTATCAACACTCCCTCACCCAAAAAAAAAAAAAAAAAAAAAAAAAAAAAAGCCCCAAACCAAAACAACTCCCCAAACTACTGAAGCTTTGATGGAAACTGCTGTAATTAAAAGTGAACACTTAGATCCCATCTGTTCTACCACATCACTGGAGCTATGAACACTGTCAGTGGCCGTGGGCGAACAGATAAATCAAGAGGCTAGTGGGCTGCTCTAGAGCATAACAGCACCCCTCAATTTCCAACTCAGCTCATTGATATTGATTTGCAAATGAATCTGCCTGTTTGTTTATTGGAATCGCATCATTACTTCAGCAAAGTGTTCCAGCCAAGATGCAGCAGCTTTCCAAGGGCTCTGGATTTCATTGTTTATCACTGTCATTTGCCTATGGAAGGATCAGGAAAACTAGCAGTGGGGACTTGTAATAACAAAAAACCCCCAACCAACCAATCAAACAAAAAAGTGAGTTAGAAAAGTACTTCAGTACTGAAGTTTTTAAAGCAACTATAGGAAGCCTAAAGAATAAGGATGCAAAGATTTCAACTGTGTTTCAATAAAGACAAAGACCCATGTAGTGTGGGGAATCATTCCATGTATGCTGCAGCTTTCGCTAATGCTCATTATTTACTTGTTGATATAAGAAGTCCTCAAACAGATGCTTGTCTTCTACATCAAAACTAGGGAGATGGAGATTGTATTTGCAGTGGATATAATTATATGGATATTTCAGGGATAACACCTTTCTATCATAAGAAAAATGTGAGGATAAAATCCAGTAACACTCATAAGACGCCAGACATCAAAGTAACAAGAACAAGACAAGCTAAGTGGATGGACAGTTTAAATGACTGGGCAAGTCAGATGTTTGCAGAAGAGAGTCATGTCAGTGTCCAGATTTGAACTATCTATATAATGAGTATTTGAGAACACTTTGAAAAAACTTTTTTTTTTTTTTTTTTTTTTGTCAATCAACAATTTCCTAAGTTATCAAGAAGGACCAATTTCCATACACTATGTTAACATTAGGAGGATAATTAATGACTTTAAAACACTGCCCTTCTCTTGAACTTACCTACTTGTTGTAGTTTATGTTTTCCCTCAATCTTGTGCTGTTTTCCCTTGGTCTTTTGCAAGAGTGAAGAAAAGAGAATAGGGTTTGTCTTCCTAAAAGCTGGGCAAACTAACATCATCTGTATGTGAGAAGAGAGAGAGAATGGAATAGTGGAGTGTTGTGTTTGTCTTGCCCTCTTTCAAGTAGTAACATTTCCGCTCGTCAGCTGAATCTTCTAAAAAGTGTCAAAATGTTATTGAAGAAAACCCCATGCAAACTCCCTCCAGTTCTTTGTTGCTTTTGACAAGAGTACATGAAGTCTTTTTATGTGCAAAAGAACTATATAAAAATGGCTGCTGTTGTGCATTTCCTGCCACTATTTATTGGCAGAATGGCTTCTGAAAAGGTTAAAGTAGAGTCCATTCATCCAGAATTCTGGCAGCAAAGGTAGCCAGAGATTTGCTGCCAGTCTCCTCATTTGAGCTTGACCTTGATTTCTTCTTAGTGCTCCCTGCATACACTGCCTCTGTAAAACTCCACTGTTCCAACACTAGAAATATTTTTGAGAATCCTGTGTTCAGTTGAGTTTGTGTGAGAGCTAGGCCACCTCTGCAATTCTGCGCCTAACCTTTTGAGATTCTATAATGCCAGAGGAGAAATACATTGATTTCTTTTCCTTCCTGGTGGTAAATTCCTAGAGTGGATGATATTCCAGGCCAGAATTAACTTTTTAGTTTCAAATACATTGAGTTTGTAGGTCATTTAAAGAATAATTTATTGCTCTTCCTTGACTACAAGCAATGACCAGCTCCTGAGAAAGATTAAAATTTTCCACTTTGTTTTCACTAGTTAATCTTAAAAGCCATTTATTATGAATATACAACAGAGTAACATAAGGTATCACTGTTTCATAGTAATTGTCTAGTAGGCAAAACCAGTTGCAGATTTTCTGTGAAGATCTGGAAAAGCTTCAGTTGTTCTTTCTTTGATTTTTTGAGTCATGTCATAATGACATAAACCCAAATGAATACATCTGTTGGAATTAAGAAATTTAAATAAGGGTATTTTACACTTTTGACACAATGTAACTTAATCTATTGATTTGAGACAATGAGCAATTTGAGATCCCTCCACCCCCAGATTGTAACTATGTGACATACAATGAAATCTTGTCATATATTGTTATAGGAACAATTCTTCTTTTGATTGTTATTTTCATATTAAATGATCACAGACTTCGGATTAATTTTGCATAGAAAAAGCTTTTAAATGTCAGTGTGGGTCAGCCAGATTACCACCGAGTACAATTTTTCCACTGTCTGCTGTAATATTCTTTGCCTTCATTTAAGAAGCACTTATGAAAGGTATGAACTCTTGCTTTCACTTGATTGCTTCAAATAATTTGCTTCCACATCTGATCTTTGGGTAGGACATGTTATTGACCAATACAAGCACAAGGCTCCGACACATTAACACAAAATGGAAATGGCTTTTGGAAAGTAAATTTTGATTGATAGGCTGGGTTGTTCATAGTAATGTTCTCTTACAGCCGTGTTCTGACATTTCCATCTTTTGTATTGCAGTAGTGGTATATATATGTGTGTGTATATATATATATATTAAACTCAAATAATTATTTTAAATTATTATTATTTCATTCTCTTATATTAAAACGATGACCTGGCCATGGCCAGACAATGGACAATTGCTTCTGCTGCCTGTTTGCTGAGTTGTCAGCCATTTTCTCCACAGATATTTTAAGTCTCTGGAGGTGCCTGTGCCCTCTGTTCATCCCTTAGTTTCCTATGTTAGTGCTCAAAATACAGGCTCTCCTGTTCACTACCTTTACCTGAGTGCAGGAGACCACAGGGTACCTCTTTCCAAGACCAAGTTCAATGTCTCCAGGTTCATAACACAATGTAAGCAATTCCTATCCTGAATCCCAACAAAAGTGATTTTTCAATTTTACAGATACATTTTTTTAAAGGCATGGTTTGATGGATGAAAATAAGTATCGGCACCTGTTTAAAATTAAAGCCAAACAGAAAACCACCCTGTCTTCCCTCTTTTTAAATAAGCAACATGAAAGGTTTCCAAACCTCGTGATAAAATTGCTACTTTCCTGTAAAGTTGTGTCCCTGCACGCACCTTCAGAAAAACAGGCTCCACCATAGCATGTCACCACGCTTTCTAGCGTTAAGTGCCCCAGTTAGGCTAAACAAGATGTAAACTAGCAGTGAATTTCTCAGTTTATCTATGGAAAATGGAAATTGCCACTTTTCCACCTGGTCTTTATTAGGGTTTTGAAATGTTGTCTGTTGCTCTCTTTCCTGAGTGCGTTGGAGTTATTCGGTGGCAAAACAAGATCTCTACAGACTGGGGTGCAGGTGAGAGGCGTATTTGTCTTTTCCTTCTCAAATTAGAAGAAAGTCTAGTCAAAGGGAACTTTTAGACATCTATGCAAAGAGCCTTCTGGTTGTGTATTTATTGCATTTTTCTTAAAAAAAAAGAGCAGCTTTTTTTTTTTCTGAGAGCAGGAAAAGATTTTTTTCTTCTTATTCTCCTGACACATTTCCAAACCATTTGGGAGCAAATACTTGAAAAAAATTTGACTGTGCATCAGTTGAAATCGGGATGGTAGCAAAAGAGAAAGTATAGAGTAAAGATGAGAATTCAGACTTTGCTGCTGAGAGTGTTTGATGGTGCTTGAAGAATAAGTTGAAAGCAGGAAGAGGAGCATCAAGAAAGGCTGCAGGGTCACAGGATTTTATTAGAATTAGGGGAAATGCCTTTGGGGATCAAGAAACACTGTCTGCAGTTTCATAAAGCTAATATTCATGTTATATCTCATCTCTGTAGAGGAGGCCAGTAGGATTAAATGGGAGGCTAATGGCCTAAACAAGGATGAATTTCACCTGCAAGACCTTAGAGCTCGATAAAAGTGCTAAAATGTTGAGACTGAAAATTGAGTGATACCTGTTTTGTGTAGAAGACAGTAACAGTAGTGCAGATAAAGGAATATTTGATAACATATATTGATGCCTAAGAACAAGTGTGTCCTCTAGGGAGAGGGTTCAAGAAACATCTTGAATTTTCCTAGCCTCTGCTTATCTCATATTTAATGTTGTTTGTACTGTTCTGCTATTTTTAAAATACACACTTTTTTAACATAAAGCATTGAGAAGGCATACTTATGATGAAAAGGAGATGCTAATTTTGGAGAAAGCATGCAGGGACTGGTATTTGTTTTATGGGAGTCTTTTGGTGTGCCTTGCAAGAATCCTGTTTGTATTTAATTTAAATATTTATGAACAAATAATGAATTTTAAATGGAATTTAGTGGGAAGGGTTTGAGATAGCTGCTAGTTCTGCCAGTAAATAGTAAATTCCCTTTAAGATTACCAAATGAAGCATGATACAAGCTATTAAATATACTACCAATGGAAATCTAGTTCATTAGCTACATTGCTAAGGCTACAAATGAGTTTTCTCAAATTCATAAGCAAGTTCTATATACATGTGTATATAGAACTGAACATCTATTTTTGTATATTGGCTATAACCGGATACAATGATTGTAATGTATATTGACTTCATTGTAGTTAAACAGTACAAGTATAGGTATGTTGTATGAGTTTATACGCACAGACTATAATGGACTATAATGGTTATCTGTTTTGAACATATAATTGCAACTGGACTCATAAATTAGGAGTTGGACGTGTAACTACCCTCTTCATATCCAAGTACTTGCGTACTCTGCATGTAGACAGTTTATCAGCATTGTTGGAAAGTTGTACAAACTGCTGTGTGTACCATTTTAAACACAATTTACAAGAAAGCCTCTATATTTTTGTTTTGGATAAAATACCTACTGTCAGCAAGTAAACCACATTTCCAGACATCCTCAGTACGTGGCATCTTACATATCAAACTGAAAAGGCACAAACTCACCTTAATAATTGCCAAAATCTGGGATTGCAAAGGGGTAAGGTGGAAAAGGGGAGTAGTGGCTGAGAAAGGTAACAGCTTTACTGCATGGTTTACCTATCTGCTGTTATATATCTGTGACGGTGCCTTTGTCTAGGGACCACATAATTTTTTTTTTTCTTGATTTAAGTTTACTTGTGTTATCCAACCTGGAGGTTTTCCAAGCCCATCTCTCCCTGCTTGCACTTAGCTTGCTTTGATTTTTCTATGCAACCTCAAGATTTTAGGAAAATGTTTTGCTTTAGTGTTTTGATAGAGAAATAAAAAAATGCATCCAGTAAAGTGTTCTATCCGATTAAATATATGAGTGGGTTTTGGTAACAGCACTATTTTATATTATTTTCCTCTGAAATTTGATTTCTGCTTTACCTTGTTTTACTCTACAGTTATATGCTCTCTGAAGTGATCCCGATGATCCCCCTCATTTCCCTGACTGTGCAACTCTCAGTAGTTCATGCTTTGGAATGATACATTAACAGAGTATAACAGAGATTTCCGTGTTTTCTTTGTCTGATTAGATCTCAAAATTGGTTGGATGATCTTTATTTATAGGATCAAAAATGATTTTAGCCATGCAAATGGCTTTTGAGAGAAGTAAAAAATTGAGAAATGTTAGGAATTCTACTTAATGGCATGCCTCTAATAATAAGAATTTAAGTTGATATTAATTGATTATTCACTTTTGTCATGCTTAGGATCAGATCATATTTTCTTCCATTAGATGTCAAAAAAAACCCAAACAGCCAACACAAAATTGTCCTATCTTTATTGAGCTACCTACAGAATGTGTACAGAGAGTGCTAGAGATATTTGACTGATTTTATTGTACTGTTTTAGTGTTTCATCAAAGACTTTTTCTTAATGAGAAAGTTGATAGCTAGATTATATTAAACTAAACTAATCTCTGATTTAAACTTATGGCTTGTTATTTCAGCTTCTTAGTTTTCCTGCAGTAGCTCAGCTAGGTCCCTGGAGAAGCAGATCAATAGAAATACTTAGATGCACAGCCGTTTGCAGATCCAGCCATCTCACATACATGCAGTTTTGAACATTAGTGCCTTTCAGGCCTTTCCAGCACCTGCTTGATTTGTAGCGGTGCTATCGTTGTTCCATAGTCTTTCAACAATATAGTACAATTCAGATGCTCTATCCATTCGTCAGAGGCTTTGCACTGTTTTCACTATTGCTTCTGAGAAATCAAGGAGCTGAACTGTGGACTGAAGTGAAAAGGACTGACTGGTTTACAATCAGCATCCCTCTTGGAACTATCAGCTAGCAGTGGTTTTGTTTTGTCATGCAAAGCCATGTGGTTATTGTGTAAGAGAAATTAGGGAGATGGGGCCCTGTATTAATAAAGCAGAAGACTATAATTCAGTTACTTCAGTTTGACTACCTTGTTGTGTTGAATTGTTTTCCAGTACATTCTAGTACAAGCCTAGGTCATACATCAGTTAACAGATTGGTTAGAGCTGACTCTGTGGCGTTCAAAATCAACTCAGTTTGTCAATCAGAGATAAATGCCATTAGAGTAAAAATCAAGGAAGTCTTAGAGGACGAGAAACTTAGACACAGGATGATATCAGCACCTTGTATAACAGAGCAACATCACAAAGATCTTCTGTCATGTGTAGAAAAGAAATAACGTTATGAGGGTGTGTATGGATGGACTCGTAACACTTATTCTCGAGTGGTATATGTGTTTCAATAACACTACTAATTTCTGTGATAAACAAAGTTTTTCCTGTCCTGATACCAATGCATCCCGGACTGTAGGTTCTGAAAATGTATGACCAGAAAGAGCCCAGGGGAATTCCCGGTGCCATGTTACCCTTTCAGGCTGACTGCAGGCTCAGGGGAGCACTGTATCATCTCTTACCCTTGGGTCACAAACTGAAAACTTGGTCTTTGTCACAACTAGTAGAGCTAAAAATTTACTTCAACTGTAATAAGGGTTGGATTCCCTTTGATTTCCAGACCTTGGACACTTCAGGATTGGGGGATGTCTGCCTTTATCAGGACATAGGAAATTTTCCTCCAGTCTCAAGTCTGTATCTTCACATCTATATCAGCTCAAATCTGAGATAGACTCCACACCTTTTGCTGTGTCAGACTGGTTTCATTTCTCAGGGCTAAGTTTCAATTCCTGAAAAAGGAGATCAAATTAGAGGCCATGAAAGTCCTCCTCTTAACTCTTTCCTTCTCATGACTGCTCCCAGGCTTCCTTGCTGGTGGTCTTGGTTCCCTCAGAAAGCAACTTCCTAGCAGCTGTGTGGCAGGGCCAATGTCCCTTCCATAACAATCAGCAAACAAGGTAATTACTTTTTAGCTGTGTGCTGGTTTTTGACAAACACTTGCCAGACTGCTGCAAATAAGTTGGTATTGACCAAAGGCAATTACCTCCTGAGAGATGTTCAGTGCAGAAGGCTGTTCATGTATCTGAAACCACCCTTGCGTTCCCTGGAGAGCATACAACCAGCGTTAAGACCCAAGAAATGAATCTTTATGATCTCAGCCATTTCTTTCTGATGGCCTCAGATGTCCTGAGGTGGGTGAATTGACGCTTTTGTCTCTGAAGTGATTGCAGTGCAGCTATGGCCTGGCCGCACCACATCTCAGAGGTGTGTAATATGGAATCAAGGTCTGTTAATGCCTAGCACCACACGGGCTGAAGGAGACCATGGAAGCTCTGGAGTAGGTAAACCTCTATGCTAAAGTTGCTGATACTCTTTGAGAGAGGTCCTATAACATAAGATTTGCAATCAGTTCCAGAATATTTATTATAATTAATTTTCTTAATTTTATATATTCTACATATAATTATGTCCATTTTAATGTCAGTTATTTTTAAAGCTTGCTGAATTCTTGATCTCAATGATTTCTGTAATCAAATTTTAGTTTACTTAATGTCATGTGAGAAAAATGTTCTTTGTTTTACTGTGCTATGAAGCAAATAAAATAACAGCTCAAAAGCTGTTTTCTCTAGATCATTTGTTGCTCAGTGTATTTTAATCACATCCCCTTTTATTCATCATCTAACTAAATATAATGTCATCATTTACATTCTTACTACTAATTTTCCCTGGCTTTGGAGAACTCATCACTTTTACTTCTTCAGGTTCTTTTACCTAATATAGAAGTATTGTGACTCTCTGTGCTGTCCTGCAAACTGACACCATCAGGGAGCTCTAGGAAATGCATTTATTTTTTAAACATACTGAGAAATATTGAATAAAGGAAGCATAAAGTATGTATGCAGGTTATCTAATTGCAAGTTGATGAAGCAAAGTGGGCAGCAATACAAAAGAACATCACTGGATGCAAATTATCAGACAGAAACTGGTGCAGCATAGAAATTATCTCAGATCAACTTTTTTAAGCTGTCGTCTGATTTGAACTGGGAACAGAATGCATTAACCAACCAATGACAAATTCAAATTTTTATTAAATACTGTGGCTCTGTTTTAAATAACTCTGTAAAGACTGATGGATTCATTCAGATGTACTATTTGTCTTTGGGTCTTCTATCAATGAATCAATATCCTTTATTTGACTGGCTGACAAGTATTTAATTTGGTGTAATATATGATACATGGAAAATGCCTTTCAGTTTGAGACATTAATGACTGATAGTTACCATCATTCAAGTTCTGCCTGTTACAATTCATTTTTTTTTCTCTACTCGTCAAGTTTACTAATAATGATTAAAGATTTTCTTAGTTACATTGTCTTTGACAGCATTGATGATTAAAGACATGGGCAACTTGTAGTATGGAACAGTTCACTTCTGTTCGTCATTGATCTTCCTTTCCATATTATCTGTTGGATAGATCTAAGCAGAAATAGAGAACAAGGTTATTCAGCACATTTGGATGAGTTATTGATGAGTAGACATCAGTTAACCTAATAAAATGTATGTTTTAAAACTGATAATCAAGGGAATGGTATTTCATGCTTGTGAGAAGATTGGCATTACATTGGAAATTAGATACTTGCGATTAAGACAAATAATGTATTACATTATGATATATAAACCAATAGTAGTACGTGGATTTCAAATAATTAAAACTTACACTTCATTTGCAGTTTAAAACTTTGTTGTGAATTCTCTATCTTGTTACACAGAAATCTTGCCGCCTTATATGTTTTTGGTGAAGAAATGCTACTGTTCCTTAAAGATAAAGACCTGAAAAATAAAATCAGTACATAAGAAAAAAAACAAACTGCTGAAGATGATACACATGACTGATCTGGAGTTTTACTTAGCAAGGGCATACAGTGCTGAAATGTTTCCTGGCTTAGATGATAGGCACATGACTAGACTGAGCTGTCTTGGTTTCGGTTCCCAGCTCTGTCACTCATTGGCTGACCTTGGACCTTGGCAAGTCATTACAGTGCTGGGTGCCTTAATTTCCACACTGTAAGAATGAGCTTAATGATAACTGGCCTCCTCTTTAAAACTTATTGAAGATCAAACATATTCTTATGAACAAGCATAAGCAGCGGTTGGTCTTTTCACCTCTGTTTAAAAGGAGAGTATATCTATTCATCCTCATATGAGAAGAGTTTTCTGGTCAGTCACTGGTACAGAAATCAGTGCTTTCTGTTCCAGGCTGTGACAGAAGGTGTAACTTTGGGAAATTGCTTTGTCTTGTCTCTGTTTCTTCTATTCCCATCTGTCAAATGCGGATCATCACCTCCTTTTTGATGTGATTTTTGAACCCATAGGAAAAAAAAAAAAGCTATACAAGAGATACAATTTACTTGTCCTCTGTTTTAAATTTTGTGTTCTAAATGGCCTAAGTCTACCAGTATTTAAGGAGGCTTCATTAAGGGTTTCCGTTTTAAAGAGGTAACTGGATACAAACATCAATTCTTAATGTGTAAATGAACTTCTGTCATACACCATTTTCCCCCTATTTTTTGCCATTTTGTAATGATAAGTTACAAAATCCTCCATCAGTTACGCTTGTAATCCATCATTAATACTTCCAGTTCAGTAATTTCAGACTGAGAAGTCTGGCTTTCTGGTTAATGATTTCTGTCCAGTTTCTTATTTTTGTAAATAGACTTTCTGGCAAAATTGAATAATAAATCAGAATAATTTCAGAATTATTTATCTTAGGCAAAAAGAGCTTAATGCATTTGGATATCATATTTCATATTTTCTTACAGATATTTGAACACTATTTTTACATGTGAGTGATATAAATGTATATGAAAATACTGTTTAATGTGTTATTAAATGTAATATTTTAATACTAAATATGCATAATGCACATTCTGTAGTTTATAATGTATTTAAATATTTATTTGTCCTTATATTTACCTATTGAATTATATTAAGAAATATGTTTAAAAGAGTCTTAACCATGTAGATTTTAGATTCTTGTGATCGAAATAGGTAAAGATTAACAAACGTACCTATGTATTACTATTTTAGTCATACATTTGTGGTAATTATTCTGCAATCTTTGTTCCTTCTATTTAAATTGACTGTAATTTAACAGATTGAGATCTTAAGCCATAGTACAAGGGCACAGGTGCATTCTCTCAATGACTATACTTATTAGACAAGTGTAACTTCTGGTTGAGGATGTAGAAATATTCTCTTTGCCTTGAGTTAGATTTTCAAGCTTGAATTCAGAAATTCACTCTGACCTCTTCCTTGGTATTCACTAGATCTTACTGAATTGTAAAGTAGAATATATGATCATGTCTTCATTTTCTGTCATTGTTATCGGGTTCCTTGATCTTGTGTGTGTCTGGGTCTGTCATGTAAGGCTGAATAAAAATCAGTCTGTTTTAAGAGTATTCATCTCTTGGGTAGCTAAGTGCTAGGCTATTCCTTGCATTAACTGTTGACTTTTGTACTTCAGTTGCAGTTCTGACCTGACTACTTGATTCTTCATAAGATATGTAGATATTTCAGCTGGATTTTAAACCCATGGAATCATGCCTGACTTAATGTTTACAAATGTGTTAATCCCTCATATTCTAGAACACGCAAAAAAAAGTACAAGTAAAATATGAGCTGTATAGCTTATGTGGATCTTTTTTCCAGATTTTGCTGAGGGGATAAGAGTAGAAATTAATTGAGGTGCAGTAATACGTGTTTACTCCATATGCAGTGAAGTAGCTCCAACCCTGAATTATTCTTACTTTAGTTTTCTTTTATCTACAGTCCTGCAGGTAATTTGTCACAGCACTGTGCACTCAGGTAGAAGAGTGCTACTTTAGCAGCAAACATGACCTTTACATGGAAGAGGCAAAATGGCTCATCAAGATAAGACAGAACAGCAAAATGAATCTGAAGTATTTGTAATTAAGAAAGAAGGTATTTTATAGACTAAAAAGGAAAGTTTTACTACAACTAAGAAAAAAGCCATTGATAGTGGTAAAATCACGTAAAATAAATTACCTAGGTCAAAAATGGGTTTTCAGAAAAATAACAATAATAATAACAACTTAAATTCTCTCCTGGATCAAACTAACATTTCAAGCAGTCTGCCTCTAACAGGGGCAGTAGGAGATGCTAGTTAGGGACAGTAGGCAAGCTGCCCACCTTATGCTGCCCATCATCTATGCAGCATCCACATTTGTTGGATTAGGAATATTAAAGATAATAGGCAGGGACATATCTTTTAGTATCTTCTTTTTTTTTTTTTTTTTTTTCTCTCCACCTGTTATTTATTACTTTGACCTTATTGGAAATGTTTGCCTCCACAGAATCCCATAGCAACAAATTCTAGTTCATGACCCAAGACGTAAAGTTCCTACGGGCAAGAAAGGCTATGTTAAAAGTATATTGATACATGATCTTAGCTGTCTGATCCTTGGTGGCGTAATACCCAGTAGAACCACCTCAGTTGGATTTTTTTTTTGACACAAATGAAATCAAAATATTTAAAGGGATGTAATCTAGCAGGGATGAAGTTGTTTGGGTTTTGGGAATAAATGGATTTGCAAAATCAATAATAAAGTCCTGGCACAAGTTGGTGCAGAGGTAGAATGGATTTCAGCAAAAGTTTTCTGACAAACATTGAATAAGCATATGTTCAGCTATGGAGATTCAATGAATTTGCCTGTGTTTTGGAATGAATCTCACTACATGTTTTGTGAAGGCCAAGTCATATGCTCCTGTTTGTGCTCAGCTACGTCTTTTAAAAGTATATGGCTTACTGATGGGTACAGAAAGGGTTTGGCTTTTGGGATTTTGCTCTCTGTAGGAAGATTTTGAAATGCCAAGTTTTTTTTTTTAATGAATGGAGCTGCAAATTATCATTCCCATCTAGGATAATTAATAAAACTCATTGAGAAAATAGTGCCCTCACTTGATCATTGATTACATGACCAATCTCAAAACAACTATTTTATTGATTTATGGAAAGAAAGCAAATTGCTCAGAATTAGTCTTAGATTTCACTCAGCTCTGTATGTTGGTTTAAAAGACAGTTCTTAGGAAGGAGGTTCACAGCATGCTCCTTTTTTGTCATGTTACACAAGTAGATAATCCTTATTGTACGGCTCAGCCCTCTGCTGTGAGTAAACTGTAGGGCATTCCTACTTTAATCCTTGATTTGTCGTTACTAGCCTTTTCATGGTGGTCTTTCGTATAGTTTTACTGTTTTTTCAGTTGTTGACAATTTGAGGCATGTAATTTTTGTAAAATGCGATGATGCATGTCAGCTAATTAGGCTAGCAATACCCTTTTGAAGAAAAAAGGAGAATAAAGGAAGTGTATCTGGAGACTCCTTCCGTTGCTATTAACAGACTGAGGAAAACAGATGTTCATTTGAAGATTTTAAAAGAAAAATACAAATGTTTTGAATTCAGCTTTAAAGTGGGAATAATATTTGGCCAAATAAATACAAAGTGATGAGCAAATTTATCTTCTGAAATAAGGGCAATAATTTCATTATATTCAAGTGCATCTCCCTACACTAGTAAAGCATTTAGATAATTTGTTCTAATTGCCATTCTTTCTTATACCCAACACCTAGAATTAAGAAATGTGGATTTTCTTCAAATCTTTTTGCTTATGAATACACACTCCCTCCAGTAAACTCTTGAAATAAGAACAATGAAGCCAACAGCAGCTGATAACCTTCTCACATCTTGCAGATAAACACATTTCAGAATTGGGACCCAGCTGTGTTTCAGCTATAGCTGCTTGTGTGACAATATTTTAACTAATTGCTCTGTAAAGTACTTTTAGATACCTTAAGTAGGACTGACCATATGGAAAGAAAAACTTCCATCTTCCTCTTCTAAATAATGGACAAAAGATTTACTCTATTGGACTGTTTCTGAGTGCTGCCCTGTAGTAAAGGTGAGGTACCAGAGGTAAGATTACATGCTGTAGTAATTAAATGGATTTAAGTGTTTTCTTCTATTCCACTTGTGTTACTTCTGTATAAAATTCTTCTGCAAATATATCAAGTTGATGGTATCCAGTGCAGAGACTGTCTAGAGTCATTCTTTCCAAATGAACATCATCATTTTAGCTTTTTGTAGAATAAATGCAGTTGTAAAGGGACTGAAGTTCTGGAATAGATTAGTTCTTTTGTAAGGACACAATAATGGGGTTGTCTGTCAATAAGGGGCATTGTTTGGGAGTTTATCCACAGCAGCATTGAAACAAAAAGGCACATTATTTTTCAGACCATAAACCTCCTTATTGCTGTTTCTACATTTCAATGGCAGGCTCTGCCCTAAACAATGTAAAAAGGACCACTTGTGCTTTTTTTGCATCTCAACTCTTTTGAAAAATTGTAAAATTCTTTGCTCAGATATAGAGGAGAACGCAACGCTCAAACTGCAGTTGCTATATTGTGTAGTCTTGTCATGGCATTTCAGACCTGGATTTGTGACACTGATGCCCCGTAGTATGGGTTCAGTTCAGCTAGCTATAAGTGGGCTGTCTGAGGTGCAGGTAGTTTTCTAGTTGTGTTAGCACTGGTTTTAGCACTAGTTTCAGCAGGCCTGTAAAATGCTTAGCCAAGTTTAGGCAAGGGGTGTGTGAATTAAAAATAATCACAAAATATCATGTATATATATAAAATATATATATCTATGTACGGTGATATGATGATTGATGTTTCTTCCTTTATTGGCTCTTCTTTTGGAAGAACTGTTTGATGTCAGCAGCTTCACAATGACCATGTTCTAGTTTTCCAAAAAAAAGCTTTTCTCCTTGGTGATAAGCTTCTGCTCCAGAATTGGAAGTTTTAGTCTCTCTGGAAGGATGTGAGGTTAATACCGTTCGAAAGTCACAGGAACTCATGGGTAGATGCAGGCCTGTTTCTCAGACTTCTGTTATTAGCTTTATTCCTTCTATTCCAGGAAAATTAGAGGGCAGCGCAGCAAGTTGCTCAAGGCCGTTTGCTCGATCAGTGACAGAGTCAGAGAATCAGCTCTCAGCTGTTGTATCTCTGTCCAGTGCAGTAACTGCTAAGTCGCCTTGCCTTGTCAAAGAAACCCTTGCTGATTATATTAGAGCTTTTGACAGACTTCAACGATTTGACAAGGATTTGTTGACCCTTTCCTAGAAGGGGTTACTGTGGCTTTCAGTGGGTTTGTTTCTTTTCCTGACAGGTCATGAAAGCTGCTAGTAAGATAGTATTCTGCAGGCACCAGTGGGTGTTCTTTTAAGTCCTCTTGTTGATGCTGATAACTGAATAATCATCCCTGTTATAACTATCCTCTGAAAAACTATCCTGTTCCCAGGAGATTCTTGTCAATGGAATTCTATGTTTTCCTGCTGGAAAGTAAGCAAAACATAGAAGCAGGAGTTGAAAGATATGGAAATCTAGAGAACATTCAACACCTCGGTCATTTCAGACCAACCAAGGCTGACGTTTATGTGCTATGGAAAACTCCAGTAGTTAAATACTGTGCTTTCCTGCAGGCTCTGCATAGGCATAGCAACTTCTATGGTATTTCACTTTGACAGAACACTGTTTTACTGTGCAATATATGCATGGGTGTTTTCATTACAGAAACTCACTCACTTGTTTATGTCAGTTTTTGGCTTTATTGCACGACTTGAGGTTTCATGGAGTTTACTCAAAACCTGAAATGAATAAATGGGGAAAATAGTAAATATAGTTCGATTTTTGCAATGTAAAATTGCCACGGGGATTCAGCTGAATGCCCTTTACTCTAGCAAAATATAGTGTGTGGGCTCTTGCTTTTAACATCAATTATTTGTTTGATGCACACCAAGCTTTTGAGAGACTGCCTTTGATGTTTAGTGGTAGCTGTGTCTAGAGTGACCCTTGATGCTGCTTCATGATCAGAGAAAAAGTCATTTGTGAAAACACGGACAAGATCTCATTTAAGCTCATTATGTTTCTATTGAATTTTATGCTGTCCTTCTGCATATGGTCATTTGTCTTATAAGAACAACAACATAAGAAAGCTGAACATATTTGCATTTCTTTCTTCTTTTTGTGAACTCTTGACTCTTTCACCTTGGTTTAGTCTCCTCTTTACACTTGGCTACCCAGCAGCAGCTTTATGAGGCTTCATCAATTGATATTAATAAACTGCCTTGAAAGATTTGGGGACATCACAGATTTTAAGAATTTGATCTTGTATCATTGAAGTAAATTTGCACTTTGCATTGACCTCAGTAGATGAATATTCCTAGCTGAAGACAGCAATGTTTGGGACATGGCATAAAGCCCTACATGAGGAAATAGAAACTAGTTTCCATCCATGTGTCTTGCTATTAGATTAATACTTTTAAACGAAGCTATAAATTAAACATTTACCAGTATTAAAGTTTTCTGGGTAATAAATCTGTGTCAAAGCATGTTGAACAAGCAGCTGACACTGGCGCTGCGTGTTGAACAAACACAGCATTATAAATAGTTGCAATTTCAGCCTTGTAATGAGGTAGCCACAGGCAGCAAAAGCCCTTCCTCTTCTCCTCTCAGTACTCAGCAAAAGTTCTCCCTCCTCTCCTCTCAGTACTTCTTCCATTTCAATATGTCACTGTAAAAATTATTTTCTGATGAAAAGGACCAAAATGCAAACTTCCAATTCAGTGTGAGTGGCTACCCTTTTAATTCTAAAGGATGCATAGTTTTAGTGGACATACATATAATTGCTTCCCGTTCTTTCGAATAACAGTGAGGGAAGTTAAATTAGCTGCAAATAACACATCCAGAGAAGCTGAATGGGGAAAAAAAAAGATAACCAGTTTTATGGCATTTAATTTATATCATGAATTTGTAGCAGAAAAGCAGAAAACAGCCAGTAGACAACAAGGTATTTATTCCCTTTTATATTTAAAGCTTGACAGCCCTGCCTCACAGCATTTGTGAGATGTATTTTGGAATGTTGAAAATATAAAATAAACTTCCTAACTTCAGATGTGGACATCTTTAGGAGCTCAGAAAATACCTGCCTTGAGTCTGTCAGGAGCAAGATATTGGACAAACAGCTCTCGAGTTCACTTAAAACCTCTTTGCGGTTTCTTTGACCTGGTTCAGTTGAGTTTACTGTTACTTGCAGCCTTTTATGTGTAGTGCCCATCACTGCAAAGGCTGGGTTACAGGAGAGATTAGCTAAAGATATTTTTTCATTTATTATTTGTTTATCTTTAGGATTTATTATTCTAAAGCTTGAAATGATGTATCTTTTTTAATGCATAATCCATCTTTATAGATTCTTTTCTTCCTCCTAGGATGAGTTGAGGTTGTGGTGATATAGTAAAATTGTTTCGATGCCACAGCTGCATCAGTCATAAGCAGCGATGTGGAAACTCACTGGCTCGCTTGCTCAGGATATACTTTGAAATTTGACTGATCTACCTGCATCATCCAACCAGTCTGAGCCCAGTGCAGAGCACAAATTTTAGGTGGACATGGGATATGAATTTCAACAAAGGATTTGAAAATTTGAAGGATTTAAAGACACCCCTGTTATCTTTCCTCTTTTGGGTGAGTTAGTTTAGACATCTTCACTCACGTGCAGAGAGTATCTGCAGTGAGGATATGATTGACTCAGATACTCTCTAGCATACAACTAGTTATTATCCCTATGTACAATAAATACCTTTGTATACCTTTTAAGATTTTCCATTCCTCAGTTTGGGAACGAGGAGTGGGATATGAGCTCTACCAGAGAACTGATTCTTTAGTGAGAAAATTACAAAAAAGTACATGGATTGAAAAGGCAATAAATACATCCAGAGCAACACGCTGCTTTGGAGGTTTGGGATGTCCTCAGGTAGTGGTAAGTACACAGCTTAGTAACCATTGGCTTTTATTGATAGTGAGTGTCTATGATAAATGTTTTCCTTATTGCTCTTTCTGAACAGATTGTACCATGTTTATTATAATCATAGTGGGTGAAAAGGTGACATGTATTCTGCTATGCAACTGATTTTGCATACACTGGACTCAATTTGAGTGTGTGAAAAAGCCTGTGTCTGTGTGTTTACATTTATATTTGAAGCTTACCTAGGACATAACCTTTTTTTCAAAACAAAACATTCCTAAAATGACATTTGTTTCTTCATATTAATTTGAAAGAAACTTGTGTATAACATGATGCCAGATGTTTGCCTCCATCACAAATCACCCTAGAAGAAAAAAAAAAGTGGGCATAATTACCTAAGGAAATAATGAAGCTAGAAGTTTGGGGGAGTCATTTGTCAGGTAAATGAATCTCAACATGAACTGTATGAGCATGGGATGACACCTTATTTGTCAGAAAGCTGTTACCTACTGGGGAGGACAACTGCTTCATTGCTCTGTTTATCTTTGCTTCTCTTCCTGGCTTTCCCTTAGTAGACCATAAAACTCTGAACGTCCAAAGTGACAGGTATGAAAAACTCTGGAGCTCAGTGAAATAAAAACTGATGGAGGAAACTCTGAGCCATGTGGCATTACAAAGACTCTGCTTATAACTGTTGAAGAGCACAATGTGGCCAAAACATATTGCTTCTATTTTCTTATTCTTCCTGAAATATTACTCATGAGTAGATTTTTTTTTTTTTTAAATGCCAAACCTCATGTAAAAAAAATTGTTTGCAGATTTATTTCAGGTTCAACATGCAGTTGAGCAAATGCGGGGGGAATTCTTGATCTGGAGCCTGAAACAGTCAGATACAGAATCAGTTCAGATTGAACCAAAACATTTTCTTTTGTTTGTTTGGAAAGAAAAAAGTTCAGTCCAAACAAATAATTGTGTTTTGGCCAAAAGAAAAATGTTTTCATCTGAGGTAATTATACCTTTGTATTTAACATTTTAAACAAAAACCCTCATGCTTTTTAAAATGCTAAACAATCAAAAGGAAGTGAGACTATGTGATGACTGTGTGTGTGACTTGTCAGTCTAGAAATTTGAACTTGCTGAGCTATTTTAGCCACATTTGATGTGGAAGTAGAAACCTCAGAGTTGTTACTATCCAATGTATCTTCTGGGAGAGAGGGAAGAGGGAGTAGGGGCATAGCAGTGTTGCTAGACCTGGCGCTTCACTTGCAAAATTAAAGCCAGAACAAACGTATCACTTAAAAAATATTGTCTGCCTTTTAGAATAAATGAACAAATCAGTCCATTGAAAAGGCTATAGAAACATAATGCACTTCCTCTAAATAGGACATAGAATAAGATTAATCAAAATCTTCATCTTGGATGAATCAAATTATGTTGGCTTAAAAACTTAAATTGTTCATTTGTGACAGCCTCCTAGTTTCCAGGAATTCAGGCACTGGGAATAACATCAACATGTCAGTTAAGCTGCTCAGAAACAGACTTATTTGAGTTTTAAGTGACTTCCTGTTATTATTTACCTCTTATGTAAGTTATTATGTAAACAGAAAAAGGTTGCTTTAATATTCTCATGCAGTATGCTGTTCCCATCCATGCATACATGCACATACTCATGCAAGCCATGTTCTGCGATCCAGCTTCCCTGAACGCTGGTTTCAGCAAGTGCTGTGGAAGGGTGTTGCTGCTTGTAAGATCTTGCTGTTTTTTTTTCACACTATTCTGCTCTGGCTTCTTAGGGTATAATTTCATGCTGTCGTGTCTCAATCAATTTCTTTCAAGCAAAGCAAAGGTTGCCCATCTTGCGTTCCTAATTGTGGACACTGCTGCTGTTCTGCTTGTAAGCAGCAATGACATTTCCCCCCCTTTTCCATAATAATAAAATGAATGTATGTGTATGTAAATGCTTTTGCAAGGAGAAAGATATGGATTTGAAATAGGCTGGGAAGAGTATTTAGATCTAGAGACCCAAATATTTTGTGATTAAAAAGGATTTACACACCATTTCTTGCTTTTTCCAAACCTCAGAAGTCATTGGAGCAAGTCTTAGAAAAGAGTGGCAGATGTGAATGTAGTGGAGCAGGAATAGTGTGTAGAGAGAGGGGTACAGCACCAGTTCTTTTGGAGATTGCCAAGAATAGAAGATTTTTGTGAAACAGAAAAATGTAATTTTGGGAAAAAAGAGTATAATGGAAGGCATTTTCTATGATATGGTACCCATTACTGGAAACAATGTTTCCAATTTTTCTTTTTAACTTCCATAAATATATTTGTTAAGATCAAATGACAATATTAAACAACAACTAGAACAAAATGATGCGTGCAGTTGTGTTTATAGGATGTTTTTCACCTGTTAAAGAGATGATCTAAATTGCTGATGTCAAAAGTCGTAATGTGGATGTAACTTTTTTGGTCACCTGTAGACAGTCATCATCGAGAAGAATGAAAAGCAGTAGTGACCAAACTTCACAGCATTAATAGAAGTAACAAACTAAATAGATGGGTAAGATTGTTCCCTAAAAAATATGAGTCAGGGAAGAATCAGAATTGCGAAAGCAGAACAAAAGTTTTCAGAATGATATTGTTAATTAGTAGGATTTGGAGCTCTAGTAGAATGAGAATGGGAAGGAGGAGAGAATCCACTTTGGAAAAAAAGAAGGAAAAAAGCTATTGCAAAAAAAAAAAGTTGGGATGAACTCACCTGGGGGTCCAAATATTTTGAAAGTTAAAAGAATTTCTTTTCTTTTGAGGTTCACTCAAAACAGTTCCCAGTGCATTATAAACCCACATTGCTAATTGTTTCTCCCACAATATATGACAAGCAAACAGACTTTTAAATGCTCTTTCCAATTACTGCCACAAAACCCTTTTTATTGTATCAGTACAATGAATTAATTTTTACTGTAGCTTGCTATGGTGTAGCAAATAATGTATACTGCATGTTCTGCTTTGCTGTATTCTACCATTGGGAGACCCTAGATCATTTACTGAAATAATGCTTCTTATAAGCTGAGAACCTGCCTTCAGATAAGTCGGTGACCTTTGGAGGCACAGTCCTGTAGTGGCTGTAGGATGTTACCAGTAAAGCCAACAGAGCTGTGATCACTCGAGGATAAGGGGGGAAAGGATTAGTGTGTCTTGATGTACTCTCCTTCTGCTCTCCCATCATGTGAAGGCATGAGTATCTCAGGCACAATGTAGGTCTGACCATATACCATTACAGCTGCTCTTTTTGAACCAGCTCTCTTTGAAGTGGAGCTTTGCCTTTGTAAATATTTTGGGAAAATGCTAGCCTGGCATTCCTGAGGGAGCTCCCCACAGTGTGTTGGGTTAGTGCCCCAGGGAGCAATGAAGGAGCAGGGAGCCACTGGGGCAAGCATGGTCCAAAGATGTAAACGAATCCCTATTTCAGATCTTTCTTAATTTAGTATTGTGGCAAGGTGATGAAGACCACAAAAATGGAACAAAGAAATGAATGGTAGTATACTAAAGTAATTAAGGCTCAATTGTTTGTGTATTCCCAGGAGGAGAGCATGAAGGTATTGGTCAACAGTGAAATCTAATCATTGCTTTGTTCAAAAATAAAGAAATCTAATATTTTCTTTTTCCTCTGCTGTGAGTTTAGGACAGCCCAGGAATTGGTGGTCATGGAGGCTATTGATTATATTTAGATTTAGCTTCCGCTTTACTCTCCTGTTGGTTAGGGAGGGCAAGAGCAGCTGTCAGTTCAGACTTTGTACCTGATTTTATCATCAATTTGTTGCAAAGGAGTCTGACACTTAGCACTGGGTATTCTTTTACAGTTTTTATTGTACACTGCAAGAAATGATTCAAATACAGGATTGAATGAGATACAGAGCGTTTTTGAGTGGGCACTTTGACTTTTAAGAGAGGCTCACGAGTTGGCGTATGAAAGCAAGTGGAGTCTCTTCTGTGCATACCAAGAAAGGTGGGAGGGAAAAATGACCATCCTGAGACTAAATAAAAAAGCATATCAGCACAGAAAATATGAAACGCCCAGATAATGTAGGATGCTCTAAATGGTTCTACATGTAGGTTCTCCTCTTTCATATTATATTAGCAAGCACTATTTTTATCTGATAAAAATATAATCCAATGGAATAATGTGCAAGATGTTGTGCAAGGGATATCTGTTGTTGCCGAGTACATGCTAACATCTGTTTATCCCATATGGAAAGCTTTAGGGCAGTCTACATGGAAACAATTCTGCTAACTGAACGTATTTTCTTTTCTCCTGACTCATTATTTATTTTAAGAACTCCTGTTTGGTATAGCAGCTCTTTCTTTCTCAAGAGCTTCTTCCCTTATAACTAATATTTATCTCTATTTTATTTTTGTTTGTGAGTTGTGAGTTTTTCTTGTTCCTACAAAAGTTTAACTGTGATGTGCTGGAGAATGGCAGCTTCAGGCGAGAAGGAGACAAAGGAAATAGTTGAGCATCCAGTCATGAATGGCTCATGGATTGGGCTGTTCCAGGGGGTGGTTTGGAGAAAGACCATGCAGGGAATGTAAGAGCTGTTGTGGAAACTGAGATTTATTTACTCTGTATCGCCTGTCTCAGCACTGGGCTTGGCTGTGATAGCTATTCAGCGTGTTATAAGACTTGGTTAGTGCTGCTGGACCCTAGTTACGAGAAATTTTCATCCCTAACAAGGTCTTACATTGAAAGCAGTGGAGTAATAGAAGGATAATAGCACAGAGAGGATTTCTTTCCAAGCCTGACCGTGTTTTGTGTTAGACATTTGTCTATATAAAGAGTAAACAGACAAAAAAACACCTACCAGAACTGCTAGAAAGTAGGAGAGGAGTCCCCAGCAGGTCCTTGACCTGCAATGCTCTGTTCAGGCACATGACACTCCATTTGCTGCATCGTGAACCATCTGTTGTGACGCGTTTGGCTGCCCGGTGCGAGCCTCAGTGGAGGGCCCAGCAGCCGATGGCAGCAGCTCCTTACTCTGCAGGCACAGGGTTACAGGAGGCCAGGGCTCCTCTCAGGCTGGGGTGCCTGTGCCCAGGGTTTCCCTGGGGACAAGTGAATGCTGCCGCCTGCGAGGACCCTGCTCTTGTAGTCAATGCTCTGCTGCAAAGAAGGGTGGTTCATGTTTACGGAGAGGCATTTCCTCCTTCACGGAAACCTGGAATTTTTCTTTTTTTTTTTGTGTCTCCACATCAATATGTAATGCCCATTAGCTCTCTTGCAGTACTTTTCCATGCACACATCCAGCTGAATTCTCATCTTTATCATTTACAGATGCTTTTCAAAGCTCCTTTTCTGTACATTTTCCTTCCACATAGGAGCAAGCTCTGTAACAAGAAATTCTGTGACTCCATTGAATGGCTGATGTCTTTGTTAAAAAAATAATAGCAAAATATATTTTCCTTTGGAAAGCCAACTTTTGTCAGCCAATGCCTCTCAGTTATTGCATACAGCTTCTACTTAGGTATAGATGATCCCCTTGTAATCTCTGGTCATTTTGCATAAGCGTTAGAAAATGCTGACCTCGAAGTGGTGGCTGCTGTATTTATAAATGAAAAAAAAAAAAAAGATTGCTTTTATATGCTCTAATAAAAGATTTGAAAGGATTTTTTTAATGGACTGTTAGTCGCAAAAAAACTCGCCCCACCAAACCTCCATAAAAATGCAAATACTGTTCTTTTAAGGCTTGTTAATGAATAAATTAATTTGCATGATTAAAAAACATATCTGGAACAAAATATATAAAATATAAAACATTCCAGGTGAGAGTTTTGTTCTATAATGAAAAGCCAATTGAAACTCTTTTTACCAGTTCAGTTTATTGTTTGTATTTTAATTAAGTTGCTCCTTAATAGAATATTTTTTTTTGTAAGAATAATTTAAGATGTAAACAATTGTATTTCAAACCTTTAGCTGAGTAATTATGTACATTTTAATTTTAGCTCTGAGGAAGTTTTAGGACTGCTCTTTGGCAAATACTTTCTTTGCTAATTGGCTGCCTGGAAATATTATGATGTCAACCACAAAACAATAGAAAACTAAAGAAAACACAAAACACTAACCCTTCTGAGAAAATAATTTCTTTTAATTGAGGTGAACTTCTATGTGATATAAGTGGGAGTTACTTTTGTGAGTCATAGGTGGGAAGATACTGCAAAGAATGAGTAGGAGAGCTGCAGTTTTGTGTGACCTGAGTGGAGAAATGAACTTGAGGAGGATATTTTGTAGCAGAGGTACACACTAGAGGGTGCTAGTATTTAGCATCATTACTATCAGTTGTATTCTTTTGCTATTAGGAAGTAATCAGGGGGCTCTAAGGAGTTTCCTACACAGCGTGGGACCAAACTTTGAAATTTCTGCCCAGTGTTTGCTGTGTTCTCATAATATGTTTACATTTTGGAGTTCAGTGAAGTTTTTCAAGTAGTGTTTATCAAATATTTGTGACATTTGTTCAAGGTCCTTCCCTTTATTGGAGTGATAGGCTTTGCCTGAATTTCAATAAAATTTGAGTCAGCCCTCAATATTTGTAATAGACTACTTATGTATTTCTAATATTTGTCCCCCTCAACTTCTCTGTTAAACTTTGATTTTAGTAAGGTTTCTGCCTTCTATTTGTTTTGTTCATCCAATTAAAAGCATCATTTAGAAAATTTGAGGGTTAAAATGTGTTTGCCTCAGTTTTAAGAGCATGGAGGTAGTGGCACAGGATTTCCTCTTTGCTCACTGCCCTTCTCTACACTGCTCTTTCTTTTCTGATTCTTTTATCTCATAATTTCATCTGTGAGCTTGTCTGACACGTTGTCTCAGGACTTAATTTTTCTGTCTTTAACCACTACCTTTGAATGCTGCACCAATCAGTTCCATAATATCAGAGGATTTTTTTATGGCAACAAGTAGTGTCCTTCACTGTAACAATAGTTCTGCCTAATTCATGCCATAGGTGGAAGAGAGAAGATGTGGAACAAATGTTCACATGCAGGTCTACCTTTGGGGGATTTGACTGGTGCTGGTCTGTCCTGGGGAATGGAGCCCATCATGGGCAGTGCAGTGCAGTGGACAGACCCTGCCTGGTGCACAGTGTGTGGGGGTGACTAAAGCATGGCAGGGGGTGCCCAGAGCCCTTGTGGAGGAGGAGAAGAGGTGATTCTCACAGGGCAAGGTTTGGAGGGAAGGGGTGCTGGCATGGGCAAGATGGGCATACATACAGAAACCCCTTGAGATATAGTTAGCGATCACTAGATGAAGGAGGAGGGAGGACTCCAACCTCACATAGGATTCTACAAAATTGGAAAGAAAAGATCACAGCAGGTCGCACTAAGGGATGTTTAAAGAAACTTTTTTTCTTCTTTTGAAGGAAGAGCAGTGGGAAGTGAAGGGTCAGTGCAGGACCTGTGATTACAGGGAGCAGGGAAAAGAGAACTAGAGATCACACACAGTCTGGGCACTCTCTCTGTGGGATGTTGGAGGGTGTCCTTGCCAGAGAAGAGGCAAGCAGATGCTATAGGGGACAATGGGGTGGGATGTGTGACGAATGACAGATCTGGTCTGCAACATAGAGCGTAACCTCATTTCTTCTTTATTGTGTTTTCCCTGCCTTTGTCTCACTTCACGCCTCCCTCCAGATTTCCCAATACTTGCTTGATCCTGCAAGGTTCACCTTGCGCGCTTGGCTGCTGGTGGGTTGCTGACCTCTGCTGTCTCTAGAGGAACCATTGCTCTTGTATCTTTTTGTAAATCATGCACACCCGTCACAGGGTAGCACAGCAGAGACTGGCCCGGAAGCTCAGCGCTAAACGCTGTCTTTGATGAAGCTGCAGGTGGGTGAGGTAGCTGCTTTTTTTCTTGTTTTCATTTGGCCTCAGTCACTTGCTGTGTAATTACTGAGTGCCTTGTGCAGTGAACCATACAACTGGCCTTTTCAGTCATCTTGTAATTCAGTTATTGAATCATACTTACCCTCCTTTTTATCTTTTTCCTGAGGTATTATAAACTTGCTATGCTGTGCCTGAGATAGCAAAAGTTATTTTATAACTTGAACATCAAAGACAATGAGAAATTTCAATTCTCAATGATTTTCTTGTGTTCTCTACAAGAATAAGGCTCGTCTATGATTCTACTTTCTTCTACTGCACCACAATAGTCTTGCATATGACCTGAAAGGAGGACCAAACATGTTTTATTAAACAGGCAGAGCTGAACTTTAAAATGCACTGTGTATGTGAAGATATAAGAAAGTGTATTATACAGGGAGGTGGCATAGCAAAGCAGCACCTATCAGCGTTTAGCTTGCAGGTGTACGTGCCAGCTTTCAGTGTTAGGTGCTGTGCAATGCGAGATCCGTAAGCTCAGCAGCATAGATGCTAAACCCAGACGTGCCAGATAAAATGCTTGGTTTCAGAACAATGCTACTTTTAGTCAGTGTTGCCTAAATATGTGACTTCTCCGCATTGTGCGTGCTACATATGAATGTTTTTCTCCTGCATATCAGACCTTGGGATTGTTCATTCACAATTCCCCTCCTCTGTCTCAGCGTCTGTTGCTAATGAACTTCATGGGTAATTGAAAAGCTCTGTCCATTTGGAAGTCTTTTCCACCTAATTATAAGGACAAATAACGTAGTGCTTAAAAATCCATCTATTTTACTCAACACGGCAGTCAAAAAGTTAGAGCTTGTCTCAGGGAAGAACATTCGGAGTGTACTTAAAACTGCACTTAAGCTTTTGTCAGTCACCTATCGCTACCGACCTTCAGCTTCTAATGGGAGCAGACTCTTTTACGGCACTGTCAATTATTTTCTGCATCAACTTGCTCCCCTATGTAACCATTGTAAAAATACTTCTAATCTGCTTCTTTTGATGTGTTTGCCCTGTCAGAAAATAAAGTGCAATTTTGTTCTGTTGTGACTAGAGGGGTATGTATTATAAAAATACCCACTATTGTCAGCCTTTCCCTTAAAACATAGATTTTTAGTTGTGGGCAAGCAAGACAGATTAAAATAAAGACTTGGGAGTTTTCTGGTAAATTGTGGAACGTCATATAGTTATTCCTGTCTTTCAGAAGATCTCAAAAAATAGGCATCTTTGGGGTGAGAGGGGGGAGGAATCCTCTGAAACCACAAGACTGCTTCAAACAGGTATTTTGTAAGTGCAAAATTGTGTCCTTGGAAAAATGTTAACAAATGTCTAGTAAATAACCAGGAGCCCCAAATGCTCCTGAGACATTAACTTATCATTATTTTTTTCCCCTCTAACAGTGGTTTTCCCCATCATCTGTATTTCCTTCTTCAGTGCCATTATTAGCCTCTGATTAAATTGATTGTACTCTTCTTTCTCAAGCTCTAACAACGGAAAAATTCTCTTAACAAAGTATTCAGCAGTGCAAGTTTGGGCACTTCATTATTTTGTCTCTAGTAGTCGATCAAAAAGGGTTGTATTTTTTTGTGGTGGTGTTTTGTGTTTTTGTGGGGTTTTTTAAGAAAACAGAAGAATTTCAAATATGTTAAAGTGAATGTACTCAAAAATGAAATGCATAACATTATTGCACTAATCACATCTGCTGTTAGGATTGGAGTCTGCAGGAGAAAAATGAGAGAAGTCGCTTACAGTCCCACATCAGATGATGCTCTCTACCCTTTTATCACAGCATCCATCCTTTCTCCCACAGGCATCTGCTCTTCCCACCTACACGATGCTTTCCCTTTTGGAGGGCAGGCACAGCAGTCTGTTCTGGCCTAGAAGACGCATGATGCTGAAGTGTTTCTGGTTCAAGTGCCAGGAGCTGCATGTACTTAATGCTCCTAAGCAGTGCCATGATTTTTCTTAACTGCCTTACGCATCTCTATGTGGCATCTTTCTCTATGTAAAGACATCCTCTAAAGATGATGCTGAGCAGTGATCCTTTTCCCTTCCTGGTTTTAAAGTGTCCTCACCCTTCTCCTGTTGAGCACAAATCTTTCTCTGACACACTTTCAGGCCCTCTTGGAGTAGACGTGTGTGCTCTAATCCTCACTGCAAGCACTGTTATAGGATGCAAGGAAAGGGTTTGTTGGTGTTAGCTGTGAACGATGAGGCTTATAAGCATGCTTTTTGTAGCTCACAATGTTGATGCAAGACTCTCAAGATAATTCAAGAATGTCGCTAAGGCAAGGAGTTAGAATATCTCCCACTGTCATTAAGGTCTAAGAGAAGAAATTAGTTTGACTTTTCCATAAGCAGACAGGAGTGGTAGTAGTATCTCTTTGCCCTTCTGATTTCTGGACATAAAAGCAAGAGCCAAGATGATACCAACTTTTTCAGTGCATTTCCAGGCTGCTGGTGACTTCAAAGGGTTGGCGTGACTGATGGGGCAAAGCTGCAGGCTGCACTGGGAACGCAAGTTAGGTTGGGTAGTTGCTAGGAGCTAAGCACTATAACAGCTGCTACCTATACTGGGGCTTGCAGCTGGTGAAAAGGTACTCTGAAGGAAACTGAACTGCATATAGGTGAAGCAATATTGGGGCCCTCTCTGGTTTTGAATTCCTCATTTTCTTCATTCTTGTACTTCTTTTGACAGTTTTTTAGGGCAGAATTAAGAGTTTTTTTGTCTCAAGTTCTGCTGTCGTCCTGTGGAATTTGTTGATCTCCATAAAAACATCTGGAAGCAGCTGTTTGGCCATCATGTGCTCTTGTAGCAATACCTGGAGAGTAGAGGGAATAGTGAAGTGTGGGTTCTGATGAGGACGTGAAAATGGCTGTGCTAGAGCACACCAGAGGCTTACAATGATGAGCTGCTCTCCATCTGCTGGCACAAATGGGAGGAATAATCTCATAGCAGGTGAGATGCTGGTCTCTGAATGGATAAACACAAGTTTTGGGTTCTGTGAAGAGGTTAGTGAGCATGAAGAGTCCATAATAATCACACCTGATGGTTTCACTAGTTCCCTCCTTGGGTTTGATACAGTCTAGCGAAATAAATTAGGTGGTTTTGCATTATACTTAGAGAAAACTGTAAGTGATGCTGGATATGACCTGCTCTTCCTCCCATTATTTTGGTGACACATATGTATATAAAACTTCTTTTTTATAATATATTCAGTAAAATAGAACAAAAATAAATAGAATACTTTGAAGGCATAAAATAGTATTTTATTTCCAAGGTTTATACTATGATTCACTCCTTTGATTTACATCCTAATAATCTGATTTATACCCATTTATTGTTTACTTTTGTTTATATATAATCTGATGTCTGATCCTGGTTATCTTCTTTTAGGGCTAAAAGAGGATAATAAAGTTGTGATGCAAAACAACACAAATGCTTAATTCTTCAAAGTCACCATTTTTCATTTATTGCAATAACTACAATAGATTAATGCAATAAATTATGTGAGCCAATATGGTTGTAATTCTTCACTTCTCATTTAATCATAACAATTGCAATACTCTTAGTTTATTTAATATTTTCCATTAAAATGGAGATTTTCCCCATGAGGCTGTACTGGGCTATCCAGAAAGGAACCAATAATAATACTCCTTAAGTGATCAATTAGTAATGTTCACACTCTGAGCCTTTTAAAATCAGTTATTCCTCACACTACTTCTGAGAGATGTTGTGGGTAAATATATTAAGTCTTTATAACTATTATGAAATACCATTAATTGTAGCTGAAGAAATTTTTTTAAAGTTCAATTTTCTAGTGTTATTTTAATTTGTAAAAGCTGAAATTAAGAAAAAATACTGTACATTAACATTTTAAAATATGTATATTCAACAAAATATTTCCTTCAATCTCAACTATAGTTTTAAAACTGTATTTTAAGGAATCTTTTTTGGTTTTGATTTCCTGCGATTCTGAAGTCATTATAAATGGGTTAAAATAGATCATCAGTCTAGCAATCAAGGGACAGTAATGGTGAGTAAAGTGTGCATGCTGATATAGAGGCGTATTGTAATTCTACGTAAGGAGCTACATAGGTAACTGAATATTCACTTGAAAATATTTTCTGTTTTATTTATATGAAGTTGATATTTAAAAAAAATTATCCTGTATAAATTATAGAAAGTTTTTTATGATCTGCCTGAACAAGTAATAGGAGTCTACCAAAACAATTTTAATCTATTAAAATCTTCATGTGAGTAAAGCAGCCAAGAAAATGAAGAGAGAGGCTCACATCTGAGTTCAGAGAAAGATTTCCTACTGTGCTGCATGAAATATTGTGTGGAATTCTTAAGTTTGTTCTAGCTTACACCAAACTGTCAGGACAAACAGACTTAACTGGTGCAGACCTGATACAAGGTGCTGAAGATCATTTGCTTGGCATATTACAATGTCCTGACTTTAACTTCTTGAAAGAAGAATCAAATTAATATTTAATGATTATAATCCAAGTGTACATTTTCTGTGTATTTTCACATTTTAGTTGGAAATGCTTAATCCTAGGAATTGTATTCTCAGTTGTGCACATACCAAATATTTTTAGTGCCATCTTTCCATCTTTAGATTTCCTTCTTTTCTTTAAACTGAACAACCTGATAAACAAAATCTTTGGCAGAACATTGAAAGAAGATTATAATTGCCTGCATGTAATTCATGGCACAAGGAATGTCTGACTTCTTGTATTATGTTACTGTTGGGGGTAGGATTTTGTGTGTTTTTGTGTTTTGGGTTTTTTTTTTTTTTTTAGGAGCAACATTTGAGAGGAAAGAAGGATTGTGGCAGAATGTAGAGAGGAGCTAAGCTGTGTAAGAAGTGAAGGGTGGTTGCCGAGGTAGCACGACATGAGAGGAACCCACGGACCTGTCCATGGTCCTGGCTGGGACGCTGGAGAACCCTTTTCTTTACAGTCACTTTGACTCCATACAGCAGAAATTACTCTCTTAATAAACCTTTTTTTAAAAATCCATCTTGGAAAGAATTTTTGGATCTGAGAGAGTTGTAGTTTATATTTGAGAGGGGCAGGCAGTGGGTACAGTTGCTCTCCAGAGTGTCAAGGTAGCTGTTATGCATTTGAAGTCAAATTATTTTTTCCCTGTGCCACTTCTAATGTGTGTTTTTGCAGATATTGTTGACCAGGTGACTTTAAGTCGGAAACAAACTCCTTTTTATCTTTCTGTAGAGGAAGGAAACCTGAGACTATACTACAAATTGATTTTATAGCAGATTTTTTGATAAAGTTAAGTGAAGTTAGAGATGGAATTGATTTTTAATAAAATAGAGTGGAGTAGAGCCCTTAGAATAGGATATTTCAGCCTACTTCTCCTGTGACTTGAACAATTGGCCTCTAAAAGTCTTCACACAACTGATACCAAACCAGATGATGCACTTCACTTTGCTCCTTTTGGCCAAGTCACTTTAGTGTGGAGAAGTATCTTTCCCCAAAGACAAGTTCAACAGAAAGCTTGAGTGATGAATTGTCGGTCGCATTGAACTATCTACCCACTCCAAGAAGAAGTTGGGCTTTATCATTGTGGAATAATACTGAGAGTGAAGTAAAAAGGGAAGGAGGGGAGGGAAAAGTGAGAGGAGACATTTTGTATTAGCGTTATCATTGGTACTATAAAATTACTGATGGTATTGAGGGTTCTTCCGTTCACACTACCTTTACAAATGCTAAATTCACTTTAAGTAGTGTGAGTGTTCACTTGCTGAGCCTTTATGTGCTGAGTTTCTGCCCAGAGCGCATCTTTATGATTGTCATAAGTCCTTAATAAAAAAGTTTCTGCAAGAAATACTGTCAGAGATCTAACTACAACATCATGAATAAAGTTGCAAAGGAAAGTGTAGTGAATAGAAAGTCAATACTCTGAAGCTCGTGTCATGTGGAGTAATTCTCCCAATATTCCTACAGCAAAAAAACAATTAAAAATCAGTGCCTCATTAAAAAAAAAAAAAAAAAAGCAGTATGTGATCTGCTGGACAGCTGGAAGACAAAGGTGTGTTGGTGCTAATTATATTCCTCTCACTGCCATAATCCATATTGTTCATAAGCTTTAGCAACAGCCACCTCCTGCTTAGGATTCAGTTCACATTCCTCTGCCACATTCTGCAGCCATCACATTATCTGCAGAGGCAGGAGGGACTACCAACCATACCAGAATGGAGCAGCCCAATGACTGACCTGGGAGATGGCAACTGTTTGTTGAAATGATTAGAAGACAAAAGTGCTCACAGCACCCCAGACATCTCTCCAACAAATAGACATATTTGGCAGATTTCTAACACCTTCCACAGGAAATCATCGCAAATCAAGAACAGAGGGAAGTGAGGGGAGATGGTCTGTCACATCATTTGTATTTCTGTTCTTGCACACTTTGGAACAAAGGATAAGTGAATGTGCTTCTTATGTTCCAAAAGTGTAACAAGGAATGATTTGCTATATAGGGATGGCATAAAACGGGGCTTTATCCAGATTCATTCATATAAAAGCAGTTGACAATTGCTAACTCCTTTTCATGATTAACACAGGATCACTGGTGTTGCAATTATTAATGCTGTGTCTGAATTGCTGAGTTCCACTTTATTGATTTTGTTTTGATTGGAGTAAGACTGATTGCCACCTTGGAAAACAAAGTTGTCCTTGAATGACACTATTTAAGTATTGCATTCCCCTAAACATTCATTAAGCCTCATGCTTTAATTAAACCTAAGTATTACTGGTAAATATTGGAGGTGCTAGAGCAGAAGAAACAGAAACCGGACATACCCGAGAGCTTTTTCCCCCTCACTAGGAAATGTCTAAATCACTGTGGAAGAAAGAAACCAGTGAGCTTGTTGAGGTTTTTTTGAGAGACCAACTACATTGCAATGTGATTTTTTTTTTTTCTTCCCCCTGTGCATTTGTGCTTGATGGATCATAAAACACTTCTTAAAAATTATTTTATGTATGTATATGTGTCTCTTGCTTTTGTGTTCTTTTACTGACCCTGTGAAAGCCAATGAGCTTTGGGGCAAAGGAGGAAGCAAGCCTGCTAGGCTCCTGTTCTGGATTCATAAGGTCTAGGCCTCTGTTTCTATTACTTACGGGCTGCATTGTAGGACAACTGCTACTTGTTTTTGTGTTTCCTCTCCCACACATTTTGCTGCTGCTTAAGTTTCTTTTTAATGAGAACCTTGCTGAGTTTGATTAAGTTTATAGATCATTGTTTTCTTCCTTGCTGTTGTTACAGGCCACTGTATTTGTTTTGTATGACATCTGGTGTTAACTTCTCTAATGGTTTTGGCATGTCCCACATACCTCTGTCAATCACCACATTGCCACTTCTCACTTATCAGTGAAGATCCACTTCTCTTGGCTTTGCCACGCTGCTGTCACCCAATATTCAGCTCATGTGCGGAAAGAGCTAAAAATATCTCCCTTTTTTTTTGTGTGTAGAACTTTTTATCTGTAGATCCAGAGTTGTTTAGCACTTCACATCTCCATTTCCCAGTGTCAGTACAGGGTGCAGAGAGCACAAACTGGCTTCCCAGGGTCACATAGCCAAGTTAAGGTCAGAATAAAATGCTGGAAGCAGTTGTATGGCTTATCCTGCTTGTGGAAAAGTCTGTGTACCTTGATATTGTACATAGCTCATGTTCCCTAGAATGAACAAGACTGTCTAATAGGAATGTATCTGCTTCTGTCTTTGCACGTATATCATCATTGAAAAGTATTTTGCTAATATTTTCTGCCTGACACATCTGCGCCTATTTAGGAATTTATTCCTTCTACGGCAAAATAGCTATTGTTGAGTCAGCAGTTTCCTAATATGATTTAATAATAAAGAATGTAAGAGATTTTGGCAAAAGAATTTGCTTAGTGTATACTCTTTTATGATTAGAGGTGACACCTGGGCTTTCAGTTAAAGTGTTTGAAGAATTTAGATAATAAAATACTGTGTTTTTAGGATGCACTTCTGCATCCTAAAAAGTGACATATACATGTTAGAATAGAGATCTTAACTAAAAATTTGCTTTGGCTCAGTGAACTCCAAAAAAATAGGGAGATTCTGTCTGTTGCCCTTTATTGTTTATCATTGCTCACTTAAGTGAGCAGGCTCAAACATTGCATTTTTGGCGTTTAATTTACCAACATTGCTATCTGTAGAAAATACAACAATGTATGTAATAAGACAGCCATAATCAGAATTTGCTAAGGTTTATTAACACCTTATCAGGACTTTGGAAGGCTCAGCACATATGCACTCTTCATTTGCGTTATTTCACTTCACAAAATTTGACAGTAGCCTAAGCCTAAGGTGTTCTCCCATGGCTCATTAGCTCCTCAGAGCTTTGACAGAGGGGCATTGGTCAGACAAATCAACGACATGTAATGCTAAAAAAATTTGGGATTTAGTTTTTAATTATATAACTGCATTCAGGGCCAGATGCAAAAGCAATGTCACAGCTGCAGAGACAATCCATGTTTATAGAATTATCCCTGGGTAATGGCAATTACTTTGTGGAGGCTAAAGGGCTATATTTTTTACAGTGAAATCAGGCTATGAAAAAACAAAATGCCATGTATTTGCCATAATAGTTGAGACCAAATGATACGTTTGAAATCTGACTCTTAAAAGACTACAGCAGATACAGCCTAGTGTAACTGAAAATGGTTATGGTGGTAACAGGTAAAATACCATGTAATTTATGACAGTTTCTATTGGTAGAAGAATTCTGGTACATACAGAAAAGAGAAAAGACCAAATGAGTCAAGGGCATGAGATAGCATTACCTTTTTGGGCTGCGCTATATGAGTGTGTTTCTAATGGAAATACCATCATCCCAGAAAGTGAGCAGGGCCTTTCAGTATCACAGGCTGTGAATTTCTACCTACTTGCATTTGGGGTGAGTGGGGAAGAGTGGATTTTGGTTTGGATGTCTCGGAACTGAACTGTTTGAAGGTTTTGTTCTCAGATTAAATCCTAACCCAGACTGGGCCTGCTTTCTTTTGCTGCCATGCCTATATTTCTGGGAAAAGAAATTTCTCTATTATATTTAAGTCCTTTTGTACATATCATCTAGTCAATCTCTCCACCTTGACCTAGCAGTAAGTCGCAGTGTGTGCCTACTGTAGAGTGGAAGGCTCTATAGATGGCCCCAAGTGGCTTGTTGGGACAGTTCTGGGCTGGAAGCATTGCAATTGCACCCTCCAGGTAGGATTATTCTCATGTTATTGAGCTGAGGTCTCTGACTACGTCAGCTGGGAGCTCCCTGCTCTGCTGTCTACTATGCAGCATGGGCTTGCCCTTGATTCTCTTTTTGTAATGTGGGATTCTCACTCGGTATTGAAATAAATAACAGAAACTTCCCAATGATTTTCATCTATTACAAAAAATCAGTTCAGTCAATTTGCCCTAATACAAAAGTTCCTTATTTGAATTGTTCCTTCTGGTGCCCGCCCTTACCTAGCAGTCACTGACCAGAGCTGCTGGCAGTTTTAGTATTACAGAGTGCCCTCTGCTCCCCCCAATGCTGGTTTTGCCATACAGGGTTCATTATTCAGGGCAGTGGGGTACCGTTCTGGGTACTGTGGCTAGCCGGTGCTATTGCTGTCCCACCCCCTAGCTGCCCAAATTCAAATAAACCAACTTGTGACTTCTTTAATTTCTGTAGGTTTGTACCATGTATCAATGCAAATTACCCATTCTTCAGGGGCTTTTTATTTGGGCATTTACTTTCTCCATTTCCTAAGCACACAAAGAGGAACAGCGCTGTTTCAGGAATGCTTCCTTTGAATATCATCTTTAGATTTTGCCCCCTCTGCACCACCTTTTCTCCACAGGTGGGTTTTTTCAGATATTTGTTAGTCTTTTATGGATTGCAGATGTACAACTTCTAATTTCATCATTCAGCTCTCATCTTTCACATTCTGAAACTGCTCTGTATTTCTGTTACACAGCTACTGTAATTACAGTAGATATTTTCAGGCCTGCTGTAAGTTATGCCCTATAGTCTTGGCCCTTCTTCAGGACTTGCGACACCCATTTTGCCTTTTGTAGATTTTCATGTTTCCTGTCTCATTCCCCTGGATTCAACCTTTCCTTCCTATCAGAGAAAACTTGAGACTTTGGTTCAAGACATAGGATGTATACTTTACAGGTTAACCCACCTTCTAACGTGTATTCCCAGGCTACCTTTTTAGTCTCTATAGACTGCTTTCCTCTGGAAGTCTGATTTTCAGCGGTCAGAAATGTTTGTTTACCCTTTTACTTATTCTTTGCACTTACCCTTGAATATGACTCCTATTATGTGCTTATAACATCATTTTGCCTCGTCACTCCAAGGCAGATGCTGTGTTCCTTGTAATATCTAAATTTTACCCTATGACGTTACCTAAATCCTGGCCTGACTATAGCTTCAGCTGTGCATTAAGCCTGAAACTAAGAACAGACATTTACCTGATTTGAATGCAATGCTGACAGCTTAACATATCTGCGGCCAGCCTTCAGAGAAGAATATCAATACAAATGATTTTGTATTATCAAACCAGTGGGCAGAGATTAAGTCAGTAATACTGAAGTATAGATATTAACTCCAATCATTGATAGTTAAATCATAATTGCTCTTTGCCTTCCAGTCTTGTAGCTTTTTATTTCAAGGTATGATAGTTTTCCAAAATCATGTTTCAAAAGTGAAGTGAAACTTGACATTAAATTTAATAAACAGCATTGACTGCAGGAGCAAATACAGTCTGTCCTCAATAGGTCTGCACAGCTCCGTGGCTGCCACTGTGCTGGGTGACACGGGAGCACATTTGGAGCTTTGCAGAGCACCTGATGGAGAAAGAGGAGCCAGAGCAGAAACAGACACCTTTGTTCACATCTTAAAATGTAATAGTTTTAATTTTTTTCAGATGTACTGCTTCACATCTGAAATTAGATTGTTTCTAATTAGGTAACTCAAATTCCCTGTATGCCTTTTCCTTATAATTGCTGGCCCTTTATTACAGTATTAAGAGTCTCTTGACCTTCTTTGGCCCATGTGTAACAATTGTATTGGCTTAACTGTTCAGCCTGTCACCCACCATAATCCCAAGGTCCTTTTCAGGAGAGGTACTGCCCAGCTAGTCCTGGCCTTTACCATTGTATGAAGAACTTCACGCTTTCCTTTTACCTTGCTCTGCCAGGCAATATGTCTGTTTCTCCCATTACTTCAGTGCCACCTGCAAATCTGCTGAGTGTGCCACTGTGTCATTATCCCCGTTGATGATGAAGATAATGAAATAAGAGTCCTGGCACCAGACCTCTAGGATACTTTGCACACTACAAGCTACAGTCAACAACCAGTGGTGAACTGTTGATTGCTGCCTGCTGAACCTGCTGCTTCAGCACATTTCCAGCCTATTAAACTGCCTGTTCATCCAGGCCCTACTTTTACACCTGCCAAATGAGCCTATGTGAGACAGCCTCAGAGACCTGGTGGAAATAAGAGTTTTGGTTCTCCTAAGTTCTACTGTTCCAGTATATGTTTAGTTTCAAAATGGAGTAAACTTCAACTTTTTAAAGAATTTTCAGAACATCAGAGTGCCATTGCAGAAATATTAATTTTTCATGAGGTTGAAATATTGTAATGAAGTACAATAAAAAAAAAATTTCCTGGTATTTTAGGTGAATAGTCTGAATAATATGAGAAAGTGTGAGGCAAATGAACCTGCTAGTTTTTAAATAATTGTTAAAGTTGAAAAATTTCACTACAGTAGCATCTTCTGATGGAAAATAATTTTAGCAAGGACTGAGTAGTTTAATACATGTATAATACAATGCAACTAAATGTGTATATGTTCCTATATGAGTCAATACTTTAAGTCTTAAGTTTTATTTAAGGAATTGCACAATTTTAGGCTTCTATTTTTTTTTTTTTTAAACTACCTTTCAAAATGTTCTGTCAATCAGAAAATGTTGTCAGTTGAAACGCTTGCTGAAGAAAAGTCTACATTACTTCTCCAGCACTCGAGGAATCTGAACTAAAGAAATGAAATTAACTTGTATTGTTTAGATTGAATTTTACTAATCAGAACTCTGGTGTAACATAAGTAGTTTGACTAATACCTTGTATTTAGGTAACATTTCTAGAAGGTTTCAAGGATATTTGACATGCTTGATTGAACAAGAGTAAATGGAAAGAATAAATAAACTTAATCATCATTTGTGTAAGGGAAGAACTTATTTTGGAATTTAGTAGGGATGGAATGACTTCCACTTGTGAAAGTTGATGGATATTTCTTTGTGATAACTGGAGGAGACTAGCTTTGTTGAGTAGCTTTTGACGAACTTTCATCAGATCTGATGTGCAACATCACTATTGTGTCAGAGGGAAGACACAACCTAGAGTCTGCCACCAAATACCCAAAAAGTTGTCTATTCCGTCATAGTTGTGTAGTGTAATGAAACTGATTTCAACTGGACTGTGCAGTTGAGGATAGGAACTCTCTCATTACGGCTTTGAGCCTGGCTTGTTCGTCATTCCAGAACCTTTTTGGAATTGCTGGGTTTTGGTATTTGGTGCATTCTCTTTTTCACTCTCCCATTACTGTTAAATTAATGTTAAATAATTCTGACAAGAAGAGAATGGAAGAAAACAAATATCATCTTCCATTCCCTCTTCTCCTTTCATCTGAAGTAAAACCAAGTTTTTTCTATATTTTGATGACTGTGACTGACTGAATGGGTTTTCTGCAAACTTTTAAAACAACTTTTACTTGTAAGCAACCTAAGCAAGCAAAAAGATATGCAGCATAAATTCTATCTAGGGACTACAGTACTCTAATAAGCTCTCAGATATAGGCTGATGAAAATTACTTTCCAACAATTAGTCTAATTCTATTATTAACTTTGAGGAGTTCAGTAAAATTAAAAGGTTTTGGTGGGTTTTTGGGGTTTTCTTTAACATGGTTACTTAACTTTAAAATAACTTTTTGGTTTTTTTTTAAATTTATGTCTTAAAAAAAAGAAAATAACATTTAGCTTGTTAATAATTCAAATTCAGGTGTTCATCATGTGCATTTAACACTATTCAGAAAATATAAAAGGGCTGATATCTTGCTGAAGATAGTTCAGAAAAAATACAGGGGTGGGAAGAATCTGATATTTTCAGCTTTGAGTGTTTTCGTCTGCCTTTTCCCATACTGAGCTTCAGTGCTTTCAAAGACATCGTTCTCTGTTGTGCCTTCATCCATTTCTGCATGGTCTTTAAAGATGATGAGCCAGTAGTTAAACATAGTGCTGACTTTCACAAATAATGATTGATCCAACCTTCCTTTTTGTAACTCTAAGTGGTGCTATTACATAATCTTTAACATGCTACTTAGGTAAAAGTATGGTGCCAAAGGCTAAGTCAGCATATAACATGTTGATGGTTAATGGGACTGTCTGCATAGAGCACCAGTAGTTATTAAAAAAAAAGCAAATACTTTGTCTGTGCAATAATAGTTTGATGTAGATGACATCTTCTTTTTCCTGCTATATTGCGTCTTTACATTGGGCATGTAGAATTATTTGTATTTGCTTACATATACTGCAGACTTGAATTTGAAATGCAATTTAGACATTTTTGTCCTGAGATTTAACATAGCATTTGTGTTTGGTAGATAGAAGAAAAGGTAATAGGGAAAGCTTTTGAAGAGTGAGAGCTAGCAGACTATAAAATAGAGTGAAGTCTATTAGGCTGAAAAGTAAATTAAGAAAGTCAGGCCAGCAAGACTGGAAAAACCTGAAGTCCCTGGCAAAGGGATAATTAAGAAACCTACACAGTCTTTTCTATCTAATTTTCATAATTTTGTTAAGTTTTGAGAGTTTGAAGATTGAGAGGGTTGGTTTGAGGTGGTTGAAAGACATGAAAAGACAACAATTTTTAATTTCATGGTTTAGGCAATTTAGTAATTGTAATTTACTTTGTAACAATAGAAATGTTGGAAAACTGATGAGTCTAAGAACAGTGTTTAGAAATGTAATGAAATAATTCACTAAGAGTCTTAATTAACTACCAGGCTGTATGAACTGCCCTTTAGTAGCAAGTCTTTTTAACTTTGTTCTTCAAAAGAACTAATTGCATTGTTTCTCTGGGCTGCTGCAATACTGTAGCAAAGGGCCAAAATCCTTAATCATCATAATGCAGCATAAGTCAATTCAAGCTTGTGTTTTTATGGTCTGTGCTCAGCTCACTGAATATGAACCTTCCTTTTCACTTATTCCTGTGTTTGTATATTACTGTACCTGCGTGTTGATTTTGATTTGCTAACTTTAATGTAGGTACAGTGACGGCAGTTAATAATTTTCTAGAGCTCTCTACTTTTCAATATGTTTATCTGTATCCAAGAAATTCTTTATTTGATGAATCAATTTTGCATGAAAGAGAAGTTGGTGTTGAGAATAAATAGCTTCAGTCAATCACTTGTTCTGAAGTTGAAAGATTTGGATTCCAAATCCAAGTTAATGTGACTGTAGGTTTTCTGAAGAGTGGCTGACTGTACAACCAGAGCATTACTCAAAGCTCTAATGCTCACTGAAAATTTATGAACATTTGTGGCTAATTTATTTTCAGAAAAATATTTTTTTTTTTTTTCCAGAAACAGAAAATGAAGTTCCAAATACCCAGAAAGCAGCCTGTGTAAAGACAGTAGGCTTTTTAATAACTTGTTTATGATTATTCACATCTAAAACTATACAAAAAAGTTAATTAAGCAGCCTGTTGGATTTTCCCTGTAAGTGTACAGGCAAATGCAATTTGAGTGTTATACAGATTCCCTTTATGCAATGTCTGTACAAAAGTCTGAAATGCAGTTGCAATGTGTTTTTACCATAACGACTTTCTCTAATGTCTTTTCTTCCTTCACATCTGCTGCTCAGTTTTCAATATTGATTAAATGGCAATGCTCTCTTTGCTGTAATGAAACTATTCAGTAAGTCCTGCTAAAATGAATAAAACAATAATTAAAATAAAAGGCTAAAACATTTTTGTTATAGAAATGAATAAATAATAAACTAGATAACAACATCGTTTTGTGTGAACACTATTTATCAGTGCATGAGTGTGGAATAGAACTTGCAAAATTGTAGTCCAGTATTTTATATGTATTAATAAATAAGTGTGAATAAGAATATTCTAAGCAACTCCTCAAAGAAATGCAGATATTATATTATTTCTTTGTATAATTTTTATCCTTATGGATAGCTAGTGAATCTAAGCACATAGGATTCTCTGGTTAAGGAAGCATTCTCTCTCTTTTATAAAGAGAACTGAAGTAGAAATCAAATAATTTTCCCCGTGTTTTATGTAGATTCTGTTGTATGGATGGAATTGAGTAAATCCTTTACTGTCTTTAGATATAAAAAAAAATGAATTTCAATCTTCAAGGCTAAATATAGAAGCATTGTTCTCTCTTTATATACTTGAACTATGTCTGTGGTGGTGAATTGATCTGTAATAGTGCAATCTTTTTATTCCCCCCAGATAGTTTTTTTTCCATTTCCTCATTTTGTTGCATATACAAAGGTATTTTGTGCCAGGATCTTAATGTGATGTTTAGATGTAAGCACATGCAGAGCTATGTTGAGGTCAGACAGCTATTCCCATAGGATGAAAATAAGCAAGGGAGAAATTAAACTATATGGCAAAAAAACTTTATGGCAGAGATATATTAGGATGTGAAAGAGTAATTTTAGGGAAATATTAGAAACCCATTCACTTGAGACTTTTATAACTAGAATTGGCAAAACACTAGAAAATTGTCTGTAAAGTGAAAGTTGTGCAGTGCAGAGAGCTAGACAAAATAGGATAAAAGAGCTTTTCAATCTTAAAATTCAATGATTTGGGGACAGTGAGACAAATCACATCTGTGGTATATACTTCAGACTTCAATGTGTTATCAACACATACCTAAAAATTGATCCATTTAGACACTGAGTATCTAACTTGCTTTTCTTGCTCTCCCTTGATAGCTAGCTTGAAAGAAATAATTTGGATAATGGTAGCCTACTCCATTTACAACACATGATGGTGCATTAAAGGAAAGTTTGCAAAAACTATACTTGAAACAATTCTGGTACTGATAGACTTTGAGGTTTTATTGTCCTTTTTTTACTTGTATTTGTACTTTTTACAGCACTGTTAAACTGTCTGTTGCAGTGTTTTTTCTTGAAGTCCACTTTCATGTCCAAGTATGAAAACCTGTTCATTTTCAATAGCTGGAATGCTTCAAACTTAACAACCTATAGCCCTATTTCCCTTACAAGTTCATATTACACTATTAGATTGTTGACGTTCCCTAACAATCCTTTGTCAGTAGAATTTCCTATAGCTATTTCATCTGTAGAAAAATGTAAGATCATGGCCATTGATAAAAAAACCCCCACTTACTCATGCAGTGACATTTAAAAATTATCCAGATTATTTCTATGGTGTTTGGGTTTGGGGGGAGAGTTTGTTTGTTTTTTTTAAAAAAAGAAGAAATAGGTATTTTTCAGAAACTGTTTCATCTCTCAAGATCCACCGCAGCAGTGATAAAAAGTCATTGCTATCTGCATGAATATGAGTTTTCTGCTAAATTAACACAAAAGCTAGGAAACATTTCTAGAAGTTGTGAAGTTTCCTTAAGCTGAGGCTTGAGATATAAATCTATTAAGGCACTTAAAGCAAACTTGACGTGCAATATAAATGTCATTTGTCTTTAAAAGCCTCTAAAATTAGTGTCCTGAAAGAAGCTCTGCTTAGTTGTGCTTTAGTCTTTAAGGTCACTCTAACAAAAAACTAGTTTAGAACATCTTTGTGCTGACGTTATTTTTGTACAAAAGGCATGGAATTTTGCCTTAAGTTAAAAATTACAAAAAAAGGACTCATTTGACTATTTGTTCTACTTATGGGTTTTTTTCTTTGATCCTTATAGACTTTTCTTGTGCAGAACTTCCATTTGCTGCATTTATCTTTATGTAGTTAAGATATGGGGTCAAGTTCTGATATAATAAATCCAGAAATAAGAATAAAGCCCAAGCTAAGGTTATTTTGGTAATACTTGAGTATGTTAGTAAACCTGGGACCGGAAAGTTCTTCTTTGTTTAAAGTCAATGGAATTTCAACTGGTAGAGGTGCTGATTAAATCAGAACTCAGTGGATTTTGGTTGAATCCCCAATATGTGACTCTGAAACATATAGCTTCATATTGGAAAAGCAGATTATTTTCAGAATCAGACATATTTTATGTGTTGGATTAGAAACTAAATCAGGGCTAAAGCCTGGATTTGCATTCCCACCTAGTGACAGAAGTCTCCCACAATGCTGGAAGACTTTTTCTGCTTAATATCATGGAAATTGCATCTGAATATCATTTGGGAAACAATGTTTTTCTACTGTGGTTGTGCAGTGGAGCAAAACTGGATTTAATATTTGGGAATACTTTTCCAAATCTACAGAGATTTTGAAGAAACTTGCTTTAGCATGTTAAGATGTCTATGTTAAATCTTCCCAAAGAGGATGTAACCAAGAATAATCTGTTAAATCAAGGTGGTTTTCCCTCTCCCCTCGATACTTTGGAGAATTTTCACTTTTTATTAATTAATAGAATCTCGATGAGGACTTGAAGTTAGTTCATTGTAGAAGATCAATAATTTATATGAACAAAAATTACCGAGAAGACCCAACTTCCTATGACAGAGTTCAGCCAAAAGTTCCCAAAGAACCTCAATGTTGATAATTTTCAACACTGGAAAAGGAAAACAGTGTTTTAGTAATGTAACAGTTATTTACTGTTTCCTGACAGTATTATATCTGTGCTTTGTACTAATCAGCAGGAGCTGTTGCTACCTCTGTATCAACTTTTGTGTTTTTCTCTCCTTAATATTCTGCAGTAATTTTAATTCTTTCTCTGCTTCAGAAATTTTGTCTGATGTGATTCTAGGGTAACAACAACAACAAAGTCCTGAATTGTATTGTACATCCTCTCTGTATTACTTACTTTAGGAGTGCTTGTCACAGTAAAATATTCTCTCAAAGCAAAATATTGTAGGTAGTGTTTTTCAGGTGGCACTGCGTAATATTGTGAATTACTTCATCAGCTAGTGACTAATTGCAAAATGTGATTTGCTACATGCATTCCGGTAGAAAAGAGTGTGTATAAAAAGATTATTTCATTTTCTGAATGCTCTACTAAACCAGTTGTGCCTTGTGAGCATCACGGTTAATGGGAAATGATTTGTAAAAGGACCCCACTTCTGTTGTCAGAAGAGTGGTTTACATGTAGGTGTGCATGTCTGTACATACAAGTAGTGACAATTTGTAATTTCATATTGATCTTTTCACCCTCAGAGACTCTAAGTCCTACAGTTATAATTCAGAATTGATGGCTTTGAAAGTTAGGCTGTCAGATATAAATGTTTCAAATGTTGCTCTTGTTTCAGTCATGCCCAGAACATTTTTCCAGAAATCATTCTACTGCAGGAGACTTTGAAATTGCAAGGTTTTTCTCCTGTTAAAATGTTAGCACAGTTCTGCTGCTGTTAAGAGAACTACTTGGCTCTACCAGATTGGTGAAACAGAGAGATACCTTTTGGATTCTTATATAGTTTGTCTTCTTTATTTGTCTCAAAGCACATAGATGAATAATGTAGTTGATATTAAACTGGAGGAAGCTGAAAACTTTGAGATTTACTTAATTAGCTATGTAAATTTCTGCCAGATATCAAGTACCTTTTGAGAATGAGCACCCTGTTGATTAAAATTTGAATATTTGTAGATTTGGACAGCAGAACTAATACTGCACTGGCAGTATTTTGCATCTGTTCACAACTTTAGAAAGCAGCAGTTTAAAATGTGCCAACTGTAGTCACCAACTGCTTAAAAAGAGGATAACAAATGTTTGCTATTAGCTATTAATGTGGATCAAGACATCTAAAAGATCTTGTGAGCCAAGCTATGTGACATTTCTTCGTGTAATGCTCTACTCCTGTTGACTGGGAATGAGCTGTAGGTATGAACTGCATCACCAGTCCCATGTGTTGAAGGTTCTCTTTCCTACAGCATAAATACAGTAACATCTAATCTTTTCTTTGTTTTCAGTGATCTGAGACTCTGCTGGATTAATTAATGCTCTTTCTCCCAGTTTTTTGTCACCTCCTCCTGTGTTTCTTGCTGGGATGCTTATTCTCCCGATGGCATTACTCAAGGCAGTTGTGCATTCTCTGCCTCTGACCTCTTGTCTGATCGCCAAGTAGCAACTCTGTCTTTGAACATATTTTGCTTCTGGTGGTGTTAAATTGCTGTGGTACCTGTACAGTTGGGAAGCAGGCCAAAACAATTCCTCCATAATAGCGAATAAGTCTAATAATGAAAAAATGTGGTAATTTGCTTAAATTTCCATCTTTTATAATTAAGGAAGGTGTCCTGAGTTTTCTGGTGAGAGAGGCTTGTGAACATCAGTATTATGTCAGACCTCAGCAGCCAAAGATATGTTTAGGTCTCCAAGTTACCTTCATGATTTTAGTACCAAGTATTTAATTTTTGCAGATTAAACAAATGTAAAAAATCAGCAACTTCCCACTGGGATATACAGTAGCTGTCTCCAACAAACAATTTTAATTGCCTGCATTTTAATGGAAGAACATTCTATGATGGAGATTTTTAAAATTAACAAACTGTTAAATGATTGGTGCAGTTACAGCAGTGGTGGGAGATTATCATTTTGGTTTAACAGAGGCAGGACACCTTTTAAATTCTGTATGCAATTTGTAATTTGTAATGCAAAATTCTGTATGCAATTTGTAATTGCATTTGTATGCAATTATTTTGAAATGTGATGGATACATTACCTATCTGTGGCAAAATATATGTGATTCTTATGGTCAATGTGGATATTTTTTTCTTAACTTTAATTGCTACAGGAACTCATAGTAGGTTAGGGAATAAATAAAATTAGGCTGAAAGCTGAAGAAGGGCATGTCAGGCAGGTTAAGATAGAAGGAATCTATTAGGAATGTCTTCAAGGAGATAAGTATTTACTTTATATTATAAATCTACAAAAATCACTCATGCAGGAAAATTCGACTTACAAGTGAAGATTTATACAATAAAAATACTAGGGCTCAAAAATAAATTCATGAAACTTGATTTTGTTAGAAAGTGATGTTTACAGGTATTTGGCTGATGTGTAATTGTACAGTGTAGGTACCTTTTTCTCTACATTAATGCCAATTATATAACACACTCCTGTGTATCTAAGTAGACTCCCTTGACTGAACTTTAAAGTGCAGCCCAGTAATGCCTGCAGTATGGCAGTCAGTAATGGATGCAGTGTGTGTATGTAAATAAAATTGAATTTATGTACCAAGACATAAACAAAGGGGAAATATTATGCTGTAAAGAAATCAGGGAAATTTTGAAACGAACTCCAGGGAAACGATACGAGGCTTTAAAATATCTAGGTGAAGCCTGGGAAAACAGTTTGGAAAGCCAGTAAATTTCCTGGACTTTTCACTGAGAATCTGAGCAGCATAATGCACTGCTGTGATTGCCAATCTTTTCATTTTGTAACTCTTTTTTTTTTGTTTAGGATTTCTTTTTTTTTTGGGTGAAAAGTCCTGGAGAAAACCAACACTATCTAGTGGAGGGTGATTTGCAGTGACTGCTGAGGGAATATACATGAGATGAGAAGGTATATATTAAAAATCTGGCATGTTCCACCTGGCTATTTTTAACACACTGCAGAAAATGTGACTGATTCCCCTATCTGCTCACACTTTTCTCTTTGAGCACTAGCTGTCATATTCCTGTCGCATGCACCACATTTTTTAATAGGTTGTCTCTTTTCCACCCTATACCTTCTCTTATTACTCCATTATGAAGATTATAAATATATGAAATTGATCTCAAAATAGAACTACCCAGTCCTATTAACTTTGCTGACTAAGAGTGGCATGTAAAGCTTTTTACTTTCATCTTGTAATTTTATATTTTATCCCATATTTCTAATTGATTTTTTTATTTTTTTTTTTTTTAGTTTTGGGTATTAGAGGTTGTTTGTTTTTTTTTCGTTTTGGGTTTGTTTCCTTTTTTTTTGGTTTTTTTTTGGTTTTTTTTTAGTATGAGACTAATAGAACATTTTCTGGTGAAAAATATTGACAAGTACAGAAATAAACTGGGTTAGACTTGTCTTTACCTTTTTATTATGGAGAAAATATTTCCGCATCTAGATTAACTTGGAGGCCTAGCATTTAGCTGAGGGACAGTCTTTTGGTTTGTGGTGGTTTGGTTTTTTTCACAGAAGTTTTGGCGAATCATTTATGCAATAAGCATTTGGACAAATAGCAACGATTGTTATAAATAAAAGTTATGTGGATTCTGTGTTTTACTGGCTGTGGAAAATAGCAAATGTTTCCTTACGTTATGAGTAAAAAGTTCAAATGCTCATTGGATAGCTTCTTATATTTAGACAAAAACATCTTTAATAGCTTAATTTGTCATCATATGTGGAATGACAATAATATCTGTGCTTTTTCAATTCCATCTCAATATTTACAAAGCTCAAAGCAGTTTGTTGTTTTTTTTTTCCCCAGACTGATTTTTTTGAAATAAATGGTAGCAAGAGAAGAACAGTGTCTCCTTAGATAAACTTAGCTCTTTTCATTATACTAATTATCTGGTATTGATTACTGTAGCATACTGAAAATATATAATGTATCAAAATCTGAACAAGTCTCATTTATCTGCACAGACACTGCTATTTCTTTAATTTTTATTGAGATTTAGTTTCACTTGAGAAACACTATTGTCTGGCTTTAGCTATGATAGTCTATATCTGCAAATATTTTTAAAGTAAGTAATACAAACTCATTAATGTCGATGGAATGGACTTTTCTGTTGGCCTTAACAACATTCAATTTAGGTACAGAATATAGTGAAAATACTGAAAAATATCTCATTATACCAAGATACTGAGCTAGATGGTGACCCAACTGTATTTTGAAAATAGAAAAATGCAGCTCTACCTGGAATGACGTACCACTGCAGCAGAGATGCTAATTCTGAGTTAATGACCATCCCCTTATCTGAGAACGCAGGGCTGTGGTTAGAGAAGGGCAATGGCTGCATGCCAGCCTGCGTCAGGCAGAGTAGCCCCTTTATGGCTGTTGATATACAGGCCACTCAGAGCTACTCTTAGAATTAGAATTTTAAAATTAGATTTTATCTTTAAATGACTATTAATGCCATAATAAAAAAAATAAAATGTCTACATTTTTTCATTTGTCCTCCATTGTTTTCCATTCTTCACTAGTAGAGAGTTAAGAAGAAGTTCTAAAGAATTTAGAGTAGCAGTGTTCTGAGTTGGTTATTGACCCTTGCTATTCACTGGGGAATGCAGGTTCCATAGAAAATAACCTATGTAATGCTTGTGTTTTAAAATAAGCATAATCTATAAAAGAATACAGAGCATGAGAATTATTGTGTGTGTCAGCGATTTTTAAAAATTATTAGAAGGAAAAGTAATATACATCCACCAGCTGAAGTAAACAGAGACTCCTGTTATTTTAATGTGTATCGGCAACTTAGAAATATTTATTCATTTCAGAAAAATCTCACTTGAAGCCAATCATATTCCGACAGTTAATGTTATCAGAATACAGTATTATGTACTTTTATTTCCTTTTACTTCAAATTCAATTAGACTGATGCTTTAAAGCAGTCAAGGTTGAAGTAATCATCCAGTGGAACTAATATGGTCACATTTACGTGAAATCACTGTTTTGATTTCAGATCTATCTTAGGTTGCAAATGAAAAAACTGCGAGTTCAAAAATATGCATGATGAAGTAAAAAAAGTGGGAATGCCATCAATAATGGGACCTCTAAGAAAAGAAGCCCAACTAAGGAGAATGATGGCTTGCACCAATTGGATTTTAAAATGTATAGGCGAAGGAGAATCTTTCCTTTTGTGGCATCATTTGCTCCCAGGTCAATAAAGTCATGATTGCAGTGCTTGGATTGAGGGCGTAGTGATTTAAACAAACAAGAAAAACAAAATGAAAACAATCATATTGAGGTGCATCACCATTCCTCCCCACATCTGTAACACTTTTTGTAGAGGTGACTCCCAGCTATACACATATGCCATTGGAAGGTTCCTCTTTGTCTGGGTACTCTCCAGGGAATTACTTGTGGGCAGTTCCCTTCTGTGG